>JAAGAY010137739.1:0-88293 GCA_011801015.1 Ardeotis arabs | reverse complement strand
TCCAGACACCTCTGCTCTTCCCTCCTGTTAGTTCAACCTGCCTGTGATATGATAATTGCCTGGCTACCAAGGACATCTATCGAGAGAGGGTACCCTACGTACAACACACTTCAGGCAGTAATAGACTTAACTAGCAGGAAGAAAGGAGAGCCTTGAGCCTTGCTTGCACTGCATTATAACTCATAATAAGTGGAAATATGTTTTCGTTTCTCCGTATTGCACCAGAAACTGTAAAGATGATAATAGATAGGGCAGCACTCTTCATTTTCTTCCATCTAGTCATCATACTGCTGCCTGAATACAGTCTTTGGGTTGTTCAGAGCCACAGAGTATACTTACAAATGCTTCTAAAATCATAAAACACAGACACATCACTCATATATTAGACAAGTTGATTTGATCTTTTGGAAATGGTTTAGTATCTAAAATTTTGTATGCCATATGTGAAGAAATAGTGCCAGCAGGATATTGAAAACCACAGAGAGCTCTGTAGGAAACATTAGGAAAGAACAGGGCAACTAAATGAACACCCAGGGAAAATAGATACTATAAAATTGGATCCCTGCTGTATCAACCTTTGTGGATGATATTGCCAATTTGGAAAACAGTAGATTTCAGGGATTTTGGTAACCAGAAGTTATATGGAACATTGCTTAAGTCTCTATTTTTGCGTTGGAAACTACAACACTTTCAAGTATAATAGAAATAACTCTGTCTTCCTAGTATCCTGCAAAACTGTTGTCTCAAAGTGCATTATCTATTTGGATTCACAATAAAATTGTTGAAAGGTGAAATGGTGCAGAAACCATCTGTCAGTTGAGACTGAGGATTAATTGACGCAATTTTCTAAACGTATTTTACATTTACACCTCATATGATAAAACAGTGCATCTGTTATGCTTATTTCCTTACAGAATAAAAGTAAGAGGGGATAAAAGCCACACAAATTTAAATTAGAAGTGAGTTGTATGGGCAACAGTAATTATTAAGTTTTAGTTATTCAGTTTATTTATATTCAACTTAAGATACTAAATAACATTCTGCAATTGTTGAAAACTTAACTTAGACAAGTTTTTCAAGACTCATAAACTGAAACTTCAAAATTTAAAACACTGAAGCGATAAGCGATCATCAAAACTCCACCTTCTTAATCCCTCTGAAAAAAAGCCTCTTTACTAAGGAATTTTTGAAAATGGTAGCTGGAGAGATTGCAGTTGAAAAGTCCTTTTCTACCTATTAGTTTCAAGCTCCTGTAACAAATGAAAATGAGAACTCTTTAAACAACAACGTGAGACATTCACAATCTGGCTTCAAAGAAAATGGCAATTACCTAGAAGGATTCTTATTCCCTTATGCTTTTTTAAAATGCTTTATTTTATCATGTTATTTAGTAAGCTTGTTGAGTTAATAATGTCATATCACCCCTCTGTCTCCTAGGGACCTGTAATTCTAGGGTAAGCAGCCACTTCATTTTGCAGGAGGTTTCTTTTTGGTTTCAGAAATCAGTCACAGCATGCTGATTGATTTGCTCTCAAATGTAATTGTTCTGAAAAGCTATGAAACCTTGACTCTTATAAGATACAGACAAAAGCAGTTTCAAAAACATGCATACTTGACATAAGACAGTCCTGTACTTCAACATGCATAATAAAAGAAATTTCATTTGCCAAAAATGTAAACAGCTGTGATACATTTACCAGGGTCAGAAAATTTGGGTACTAATCAATTTGGATTAATGATGTACAAATAATGAGTTGCACTTAAAACAACTATGTTGTCAAAACATTGCTCTTTTAATCCCTGATAAATTATGAGGTTTATAAAAGCAGATTTTTGCAGATAATTGAAGATTATTTAAACATATGTGGAAAGTAGATTAAGTGCAAATCCAGCACCACTAAAGTAAACTATCTGTCTGTCAGGAGTCTTTGTACTTCACCATTTCATAAATCCACAGCTAGTTGTATATATATTTTTACTATAATCCAACTTTATTTTACATCTAAACTTTTTGTGTTTAAAAATGCCATACACGAACTCAGTTTTAAGGTCTTTTCAGTGCATCAGAGCAGAACACATTAGGTTTTAAAACAAAACAAATAGCTTCCAGATTGGATGGCCTGTTTTCGCTCCTCTCCACCTGTCTTAACTGGGAAATACAGGAAAAGCTTTCCTTAAGAATGTTTACACAGGTCCTTTGTTAGCAGGGCTGTGTCCTATTTGAAGCTGACTGGTAGATCTGCTTGATTTTGGAAAAAAAAAATCCATTTCCAAGTTAGAAGAAAACACACAAATTTCTGATAATTGATTTACAAATTCATTTGTTATTTCTTTTTTTTCCATGATGGATGAGTGTCATCTTGTGGTTTAACTAGATATTAGGAAAATTAGATTAGATAGTAGGAAAAAATCTTTTACACTGAGGGTTGTAGAACACTAGAACAGGTTGCCCAGAGAGGGCAACCATCCCTGGAAACGTTCAAGGCCAGGTTGGATGGGACTCTGAGCAACCTGGAACAGGTTGTCCTTGCTCCTTGGAGGGGGGTTGGACTAGATGACCTTTGAAGGTCCTTTCCAACCCTAACCATTCTATGATTCTATAATTCTATGATTTGAGATTTTTGTAAAGGAGCACCCACAGGCAAGCTCTGCTGCCCGCTCTTCCTTACCACTTCTTGTCTCTGCCTTTGCCAAAAGTCATGTTAATGATTCTTTACTCTTTGCTGCCAATAGTTTCATGATAATGTCAACAAAACAGACATGGACAAATCAACTTCCTAAATCTAATATTTAAAAAAAAAAAAAACAAACCCAAACATTATTCTTCCTGCAGCTCTGAAATGAAGAGTCTGACCTTAAACAGTAAAATGTTCTGTTCTTGGCATCTCTCCCTGTCAGCTCTGTGGACTGCCAACTCTAGTGCTCAGAGTTTCTTGCCTTCATTGCCAGATCAGCATCATATGAATCCACTATATGCTAACCAATAAAAACAGAGTTTATGTGAAGATAAACAGCCCTATGTATCCTTCTGAACAGTAGCAACAAAGTTGTGGCTAATATGAAGGTGGCAAGTGGTAGACTGGAGCCTTTTGTAAGCCAGCATACAAGAAAAAGAAGATATGTTGTTATTGATGTTTCTTTGAAGGTACAGAAAGTAGGTCAAAAGATCTTCTTATTGTGGGTCTCAAGTCAGATACAGTAATACATGGGTAAGGAAACTAAAATAGTCCATTTCCTTCTTGCTTGGCATTGTTCTTGTTTCAAAGCAGCTTTAGCCAATGAGACATGTTATTGCCTTCAAAAATACAAAGCTGGTTGTACATTGAAGACCTTCTTTTTTCAGTTCGCAAGACTTTATTTGGAATCCCTAGGAAAAAAATCCCGAAGGATCTGTATCAGTGTAATACAGTGAACAGCCATTACTATTTCAGACAACAGCTGCTATAATGTCCTCTAGGAATAAAAGTTGGATTGATTCACTGGTTGGGAAAACTGTAGTTTCCATCCTTACATTTCCATCATTCCGCTACATTTTGCATCTGCAGCTTTCACCATCAGGATACTTAGAGAGAAAGAGAAAGACCATACCTGTGATCCATATTCTCCATAGAACAGAGTAAATAATTTATCATTATGAGGTGCTGAAGTTATAGCCCATAAACTCTTCAGATCTACAAAAGTCTGCACATATCTTTGCTTATGGGAGTATTTCCTGTCCTTCCATTTACAATCATATCACTTGGGTCTGCCATTGCCAAAACTAAAGGAACACTTCAAAAAAATACAGAAGTACTCACCTAAGTGAAAGCAAGTTAAACCTCCTTGACCGTATCTGTACTGTATTGTAATGCTCACTTTCTACAAGTATTGAAAGTAACAAACTGGCAAAGTGTTACAAATTTTGGTGAACACTTTTTAATACTCTGTACATGCTGTGTCGTGCGCAAACCATCACCTCCACATTTTTCCAAATAACCAAAACATAAGTAGTACCTAGTTTAATTGTCCATTAGTGCCTCCTAGCATTTGGAACAAACTCTTACTTAGATTTAATTTGATCCCTTTTGCTTACTGGTCATTCCTCAGTTCCTCTCAGCTGAGCCACCCCAATGTAGCTGCTTCCTCCAAGGCAGAAGGGAAATGCAATCTTGCAGCAGTAGCAGAGTGGCTGCTTTCCTGTGGGGAAAGGAGACAGAGCAGTAGGAGCTGTTGGGCTGGGCAATGAGGGGCCATGGAAGATGTTTGAGTTTTCTCTTCTTTTATGCTCTTTTTCCCCCTGGGCTCCTACTTTTTCAACTCACTACTACAGTTCACTTCTTACCATGCATCTCCAAGTGAAAATGAGTGTTTTGTCATTCTCCCCACTGTTATCTGTTTCTACCCCACAAGAAGTAATGCAATTTCAGTGAGATTTATGTTGGACTTTTTTTAAGTTATAAAATCTTCCTTACCCTAGCATAACTGCATCTGCATTATGATATCAGCACTGATCTAACCTACTGTTCTAGCAAGACTGCCCCTTTCTTTTTCAGACAGGCAGGAAAGCCACAAAAACTGCTGTTATAAAATACGCTTCCTGGAATGTGTGAGATTTTGAATACTATGTCCAGAGAGATGTTGTTAGAATTTATTTATATACTCTTGCCTTCACTAGCTGGGATGAATTTATTTATTAAGTAGGTAGATAGGCTTCTTACAGAGAATAATACATCGATTATATGATATTAAAGGACATATGGGTAGGATTGCAAGGCACTCAAAAACACAGGAAGCCTGAAGCACCTCAGAGTTGTCTGAGATAGTAGAATCACAGATTACCAGCCTCTTCACAGTGATGTTGCTCTCAGACCCTATTGAAAAGCAACATCAATAAGTGTCTTCTCCAGTAAAGTAAAACTGAGCTTGTTTACCCAAAATTCAAAAGTCACAATAGGCTTGTTTGATACAGCAGCAAAATTATGCCAGTGGACAAAGGGTTGTTGTGCTAAGATAAACCAGAAGCTTCTCTCAAATTCTACTCTGTAGATAGTTAGATTATTTGTTCCAACTAAAACTCTCTAAGCCTGAAAAATGTTTTACTTTTTAACAAAATTCATTTGTATTGTGCAGAAAAATTTTTTACACTATATTTACCAAAATTATTTCTGCAAAGTCATGTAGTTTAAGTAGCCAGTTCATTTTTTATCTGAATGCTCAGGTGTTTGTTAGCATGATTTTTTTGTTTGTTTTTTAAAGCAATAAATTCTACTTGTATGATTTTTATTCTAACAGGCTTTCAATGCATCCAAAGCTTCTACTAGATAATTTTGAAGTTCTTTTTTACTGCTTAGATGGTCCCTTGGAATATCCGGGGGGAATGAATGGCATCCTACTGCCAGTATGTGCTCTTAATGTATCTTCTACCACTTCAAAAACAATTACTTTGTTCCCGACTCGTGCATCATCCAATTTGTCAGGTAGAGAGGAAGGATAAAGTGCCTGGGAGCATGAGGAAAGATGAATAAGGTTATGCTTTCAGTGATAAGTACCCACATTCTCCCCTTCCTTGCCTCAGATGCCTCTCACTCTGGCTGCAGCTCAGCCATCCAGAACTCCTCATCTTCTGTGCCCTGCTCTCCAATAAGCCCTTCACCTGTATGACATTATTTACACTCTTCTGCAGATTTTAGTATTGCATTTAAACATTCACCCAACTAGCAAGTAGAAACAGCAGCTCCACGCGTCTAAGGTAATTTCTTCTGTCTTTTGGTGGGGTTGCTGCAAATAATTTTTTTTTGGTTGACTCCTCTCTCACTTCTTAACTTCTGAATCTCCTCCTGCCACACAAAGAAATGGACAGGGTGCAGGTCCCAAATGTGCACTCATGCTATCCTTTCTGTCCATGGACCAAGGGTATCTAGGATCCTGTCAGTCAGTGTCAGCTGGTCTGCTGGACATTTTAATCTGTGTCCTTAACCACAACATAAACTCTGTATGTATAATAAATTGAGATTCTTTTAAAAATTGTGATTCTGCGGATATTAAGCTCAAATATCTCCAATTCCCTTGGTTTTCTCTTTACTCATACCCTTGCCTCACCTGTCCTGCTCTTTTCATACTCTGAGTCAGGAAGAACAGCTTTTGAGGGAACATATTAGCACAGCATTTTTCTGGCAAAGTCAGCAGCTCTGTCTCCAGTTATTTAAAATCTTTTTTTTTTTTTAAATAAGCCATATTTCATGGCAGAAACATAACCAGGAGGTCAAATGCTTTCATTTTAAAAAGCACAGTCATATTCTGTGGAATAAAACTTAAATAATCATGAATACTTACGTGTGAAGTACAGAGGAGAGTTGGTTCTCCATAGTGTTTGCCTTCACTTTACTTGGGTTTATAATTTACATCAGGGTGGAGAGTCTTGGCTAGCTGGGATTTTCTGAAAATAAAATCTCCTGAGATTTTCTGAAAATAAACACATGAAAAAAAAACAGGCAATCACAGATATAATTGTGTCTCAGACATTTCCAAAAATGGTGCTACTCAGAACAAGAGATTTCACTTTCTGTGAGAGAGTTAGATCACGAGTGCATTATGGTTTCTCAGTCAGGATATGTCTGTGTAATAAATTGCAGTGCCAGGCAAGGTTACTCGTGTTAGCTCTAAGGATGCTAACTGGAAGCTGGCAGCCAGTTGGCTGCATCAGCTGGGGTTCGTGAGGGCTAACAAGCTGCTCCCAGGGGTAGGCTCTACATGCCAAGGTAGGGCACCACACTAACGTGAGACTGCAACTTCCAAACACCCAGCAAGTTCATTCAGGACATTACTGGCGGGCACTGCACTACACTATGTTGACATATCTGAGTGGCTCTGCTATTTGGTCTTCTTATGCTCTGAAGGTTAAATAAAACGTGAAACGCAGACATCCAGCATACAGTGAACTATAATGTGCTGGACACTCAGTTTACCAACCCAGTCCCAAACAAGGGTCCACTGGCACTCTGTGACAGAGGCACAATTAAAAGGGCATAAGTGCACTAGCTACCACATGGCTATCAGCATTGTACATTTACAGGACACTGTAAAGATTTGGTTATATGCATTTGTACAAATAGAATAATCCGGTGATTAGAAAATCATGCTTGAATCTTTACTGTCTTTTCTTCACAGAGAAATCATTTGATTAAAAGGCTCTGAGCAACCTGATCTGGTTGGAGGTGTCCCTGGTCCTTGAGGGGGCTGGACTAGATGACCTTTGAAGGTCCCTTCCAACCCTAACCATTCTGTGATTCTATGATTCTACGACCAATTAAGAATACACACGTATTTGAGGATATTGAAGGCATTACAATCCTCTGCTACATTATAAAGAAAAAAAAAGAGGTAATACAGGCCCAGTCTTCTTTGCACTTACCTAAGTAGTGCTGATACATTAATCCTTTAATTCAAAGATGAATGAGTAAGGAAGACTACAAGATTTTTAGGGAGCTACTCATCCAATGGAAAGAAAACCAATAGAAAAGGAGATACTAAAAGCTAAAACATACTTGACAGACAGGAAGTGTTCATCAATGTGTAAGCTATGACACATTTATTCTGTTATATGAAATTATATTTTTAAGACTTTGAAGAGTCATCAGAATTTTTAGTACCTTCATTTGAAAATAAAACTGGTATTTTTTACTTTCTTTTTGTTCTTTTTTAAATCAGTATTTCTTCTTATAGGACATACTAACTTTTAATCCATAATTTACAGCAGAAATACAGATAAAAAGAAACTAAAATAAGTCACCAGCAGTATACTGTGTGGCAATAAGGAGGACTTATACCCATCTCAACTCATATGTATAAGTATATTCTCCCTGTGGCAAATTAAAGTTTTAAATTTCACATTTGCAGCTAATCCCTGGCTGTATGATGGGAAAAAAAATGAAGCATGGATTAAGAACACACAGAAAAATCATTATTCAGATGTACCTGCACCTCAAGACTATCTCCAGTTTCAATGCAGAACCCCAAACCATCAAAGTTTCACTGGAAGAAGTCAAAAACCTATGTGAACGTTGGTTAAAATCTGGCCTGAATTTGTAATAAAATAATAAGCCAAGTGAGTTTGTTTTTCCTAGTTTTATGAGTATTTCAGAGATCTGGCGTTCTTATCTAACTTTGCTGATGTGAAGTTGCATCATTCAGAGGCTAGCAGGACTATGACACACTCCAGATAAATGTCTTACTGAGGTACACTTCTGTTAGTTAGTCAATGTAAGCATTTTATAATAAAAATAAACTTGCTCAGGTAAAAGTGGTTGGGACCTCTTAGCTGGCATCTTTTGGCAGTACTCAGAAAGCAGCAAGTATGCGTTCCCATAAGATTATCTTTACAATTTTATTTGCATTACAGTCATGTCTATAAGTGCTTCCTGGAAGCTGCTGTAGTCTAAATAAAGATCTAGGGTTTCACCTTTGTTATTTCTGCTGCTAATGCACTGAATTAAAAATGAAAACAAATATATTTAAAGAAATCATGTGAGATGTAGCAAATGGAGGCAGACCAAACCCAGAACATTACATGTGAAAAATGTAGTGCCAAGTAGGGAGAAGGGTGTTGTAAATCACAGCCAGTTGCTCTCTTGCATACATCTGTCTCTGGTCCTGATGTGTCAATGTGGAGAGACCTTCACTGGTGTCCAGAGGCATTGTGCCACCTCACTCTACTTGAGGCTTGCTGGGAAGATTCCCATTGATGCTGAAGCCCACGGCAGCAAGAAATTCTACACAAGATGTTGAGAAATATAGCCTCATATGTTGAGTTTCCTTGCTATCTTACATAATTATTTTTAAACATGCATGTACATATATATTGTAAAACATATATTACTTTTTTTTCCTCAGCACAACCTATAAAACCTATGAAAGGGTTACACAAAGTTCTGTGAATTATAGTTAGCTTACAGATGTATTTGATTCCTTTCAAAGTGAAGATGAAAAGAAGCATCAAGGACACCATTACTCTCTTTGTAATAATCGTTGAATCTTCAACCATAGAAAAATTCCACAGCTTAACCTTTCATGTGGAAGGGGTTCCATTAGAAGAACAAGCTAATAGCATCTGATTCACATCTGAATGAGACATTCAATTATGCCACGAGCATCAAGGAAACAGAATGAGCTAGGACTTGAGGATAGTCTTGGCCATTGGATATGTTCTAAAAGCATCTAAAATCAGTCACAAACTGTAAACTGAAAGGAGAGATTTATGATAGTGTTCAGAATAGCACAACACCACCGCCTTTAGTATGCAACTATGAAGAGTTGTTCTATGCTCTGATTACTGAATTGGAAATGACAACATCCCTTCAAAATACAGGTATAGAGGAAGGAGGGAAAAAAACTTTGCTTTCTGTACCTTGCATTGTACAATATGCTTTTTAGCGGTGCTTTTCGGTAAACACACACACAAACACAACAAAAAGGAGAAGTCTGAAAAGCAATGCAACTGAATGAAATAATTACCCACAGGAAAGCACAAATCTTCCACAACTAAGGGCCCACATCTGTAGTCCATATAAAATATGAGAAGTTTCCTCATATTAAAGCAAATGAGTGCCTTGCCATTGTGAGAACCAAAGGGCTGGAATGTAAAAAGGAAAAAAATCCCACACTTTCATGCCATTTTGAACGCATGGAGTAAAATCCTGCCTACTCCGATTTGAAGGTCAGAAAGAGCTGTGGGCAAATGCAAGATCCTGCAGTTGAGCACAAATCAAATCAAAAGCTTTGAGACAATTTTGCATCACACACCTATCCAGTTTAGAAGATTTCTATGCCCTTAGCTACTCAGAGCATGCAGGGATGGCACCTGGATAATCACTATGCTCCTAACTTGGCAGCAAGGGAAGGGCAAAATCCCTGTGACTGACTAACACTTAGCTGTGTCAGGGAGACTAATTTGATCACCATCCATATGTACCCCATGAGGAAAAGGAACAAAAGCAAAAATCTGATTCTGGCTGCAAATGTCACGTAATTTTTGCATTTAGCATTTCAGTTTAGCAATATTTGCATCTACAGTTGTATTAAGAAAGAGCAACTGTATTAGTTATGGTAATCTCGTTCTAACATTTTAAGCGACATGTTGTTTGTGTGGGTGCTTCTAGCTCTGCACACTTGTATGCAAACAAATGGAAGAAAAGCCTGAATGTTTGCCAAATCAAAAATGAAATAAACAGCAGGGAATTATTTTTTTTTCAGACTTCTAAGAGACAATTACAAGGAAGAAAGAGTAAAACCCAAAAGTACAAGAAAGCACTTAGCAGTAACTGAGGTTCCTTGGGACCTGGATCATGTAAAGGATCTCTTCAGGTGTATCCAACCTTAGTGTATTATTGTAAATTCATAGATTTTTAAGGCCAGGAGGGATCATTAGTGGTCATCCATTTTCATCTACCACAGGCTATAAAGAATTTCTCCCAATGAGGCCTGAATAAAAACTGACACTTAATGAGGCAGGAGAATATCTTTTAGAAAGTAGTCAATTTTCACATAAAACCTTTGGTCCTACTTATTCTTGGGAAATCTGTGCCATCTGTGTACCCTCTTGTGCACATTTTAAGTATATTCATCACAGGACTAGCAGGAGTCTAGGAGTCTCTCCTTTGCAGAGTATCTGAAGAGGAAGAGGAAGCTTAGATGGGATTTCAGCAGTGGTCAGAGTCTCTTCACTGGTATAAATTTTATTTTGTACCAGTGTATATTTGCATTAAAAGCAGGGAAGTCAGCAAAGCCTTTCACTTGCTGTTGCAGAGTCTTATTCATGTCCAAGGGCAAGAAAAGAAAAGAAAACAAAACAAAATGTTCAACATGAAACAACAGAAACAATTAATGCTCAACCTCATAGAAAGGAAGAACCCGCAAATGGAGAAATACTGTGTAACAAGCAGCCCAGCTAAGACTGTAGCACAATTTGGTGCTTCTGTTATTGGGTCTGATATTCCCCTGCCCACAACCTTTTTCCCCTGCATGTCTTTTCTAGGCTCCCTGGTCTAGGTTCTCACCAAATTTGAAACCATCTACCTTGTTCACAAACCTCCTCTTTCATTAGCAGGAGAGCAGAGAAGGGATTATCACAGTACCTGCTGGCTCTACTTGTGTGTTGCACATCTGTATAACAGATGACATTATTGTGATAGCAAAAACCATCAGCGAACTGACACCCAGAGATGTGGCAAATTTTATGTAGCTTGTATAAACACAAGCCTCAGCATTTTGCTTCTTTATTTCAACATCGAACCCTTCCTTTCTTGGCAATAGGGCCTTCCTTAATCTCCTTTAATACAGAAAATAATTGTCATGGATTAATCAAACCTATGATTCAGATAGAGAAATGAAAAAGCCCAGTATAACAGCTATAAGATAGCTCAGGGTAGACTGATCAAGCAGGCAACAGATCAGAGCTGAAGTTTACTCATAAGCAGGGATACAATAAAAAAAATTCATGTCTGCTGAGTTCTGCTTTCATCCTGACCATGCAGAGAAGCAGTAACCAGTATTGCTCAGGCAATAGGCTACAATAATCTCTCTGAGGGGCTGCAAAGCAATTGTTTCAGGAATTTGCATTTTACCTCAAAACCCCACACAGGGGTCTACCTCACGTTGACAGTAAGCACTCTGACTTTCTGTTCAAGGAAAATATTTCACCTGGGAATACCAACCCCTACGTGAAGGGGTTTTGTATACACGTATTATAGGCCAAATTTCTGTCTCCTATCTGAGAACAGATGTTATCCTGCTGTGACTAGGGGCAAAAAAATGAGAGAGAAAAAAAGAAGGAAAAGTGACAAGAAGCCACAATAACTTTCCCCTAAATTGTGAAGGTTGTTCTTTCACCTTTGCAAATAGGTGGCATTTTTGTTAGCCTACTGTTACTACTCTGTGTTCTGCATGTATCACACCAGGATTTTAAATATCCAGTACTGTATTTTTGAAAGGTTTTGAATTACAAGAATATTTTCGCTGAAAAGCATGTCTAAAAACTGAGCTACCACTAAGCTAACCTTCTGATGCTCAGCATGGAAAGACTTCAAAAAAAGCATTTATCCTGAAAGTAAAAAAAAAAAAGAAAAAAGAAAAATGAATTCAGAATCTAAGCTCCAAACGATTCTGTTCTATTTTATCATGTATTTCATTATTGTTTTTTCCTTTCTGTCAATGTTGCCTGAAAGTTTTTCTCTGGTTATTTCTAGAAAAGACCCAATTTTTTTTTTTTGCCAGACACAAAAGCACATCAGGACTATACCCTGTTCAGAGCCAGTGAAACTTAGAATATAAAAATACAAACTCTCACAGTCTCCTAAAGCTCTTAATACTAGAGTAAAGGTAAGTTTAATAAAGAGAAATTGCAAGCAGGTAAAATACTGCTTCTCCTTCTCATTAGGGTGTGGTGAAAATTAATTCCTATGCAGAAAGTGCTTTGAGATCTTTACATGAAAGACATTACTTTGGTTAAGAGCAAACTAGTATTATTAAGTGTTATTAAAATAAATTGGAGGCAGAGAACATCATAAATGTTTCCCTGTAGGTTAAATCTGAGAACTGATCTCTGTTGCATTTTAGCTCAGATTTAACCTTTAGAGCACCAACATCATATGCATCTCATTTACCCTGCAGAGATAAGGCTCCCCCAGGCCTTCCAACCTCCCAGCTGTGGCCTAAACAGCCAGCTGACATACTGTAATTGCCAAGAAACTTTGTAAGGTAATTTTGGATTACAAAAGGAAGCAAATCATAATTTCATGTTAAAATTTGGTTTGTTTTAAGGATACGCTATTGTAAATACACAATTGTGTGGATCAAGTGCAAGCCTCTTAGTTTTGAAGGTAATAATTTTATATTATGACCCTCAAATCAGTGTCTGCCCATAGAGAAATCCCAATATTTGGAAGGTCTTGCTAAAAAGGAATGAACAGAATGTGCAGAACTATCAGTTTTCTCTCTGATTCTTGCTATTGGTTTTAATCTTTTAAGATGCTAAACAAAGCTATTAAAATGCCAGCCATGGGAACCAACATAATCACAAAACAAGCATATCACAAAGCAGCATCAATGAATACTTGCTAAATCATCAGTTATGCCCACATGCAGAGGCCTGACAGGATTGTACTATTCTTGAATTTGCTGTTTCAAAAATCAAGCTGTATCTGGACATAGGTAAACGTATCAATCTGAGTCACATTCAGTACCCTAATGTCTAAATGGATTGTGAGCTTTTAGGACTTAGATTTATTAATACAAAGCCATAGTCATAAAGCTTGCTTTAAAAGGTATTAATTAAGAATGGGAATAGAAAAGATAATGTGGCTGAGAAGAGCCAAGACAAGAATGATAGACACTTCAGTTATTAATGCTGGCTTTTTCTGGTTTTGAGTAAGATATCAAAAATGGAAGGAGAGAAAAATTGTTACAATTGGCATATAAAAATTATAAAGTTTTAAACACATATAAAATTGTCAATAAAAGAAAATTCATTCTTTATTTTTCTCATAAGGGTTATTTAGAAAGGTACCTTGGTGTAGGCAAAACTGTGTATCCCCTTGTGAACACCTGTGAACTGTTGAGTTTAATTGGGCAACAGCTGGTGCTGATTGTGGGTTTTCTTGCTGTATCTCATTACTGGCTTCCCCTTTGCTCTTTCCTGGTTCAGTGTTGCTGATGTGTGCTGCTTAAAGGACCCTAGCAGGAACAGTTAAAGATAGTCAAAGAAAATGATTGGAATTGTTTCTGTGTACATCTGTGTGCTGTTGAGCTTACTCACACTACAGCAGATGTATGATGCACGTGGGTGGTGGTCTGGGGAGATCACACATTGCCTGGCAGTCCTCACAATATCTTCCATTCTCCATCTAGGCATCAATTTTTTCTGCAGAGGTTAGAAGAAGCTGTGATTTAAAGCTATTTATGGGCTAAAAAACTCAAAAAAAGCACCCATAAAAACCTTGTCATTTGGCAGTGGAATATATTCCTTGATTCTCACTTCAATAAAATTATAAAGAAGTAATCATGTATGTCCTACTGCATTATCTTGCTGAACATTCTCAGGGCAAAGCTGCTGATCCTAAGAGCCAAACTACCATCTTTTACAACGTTTAGGAGAATTAGGAGTTCAGAGAGAAGACATTTTGAGTGCTGACCTTGCCAAAAGCAGAGAAACTCAGAGCGCACAAAGTAGGAGAGTAAATGGCAGATAAAACACAAGGCTGTTCTGGAAAAGAGTAATGAAAGAAAGTGAAGGAAAAAGCCTTCTGCAGTGAAACTATCAGTCAGGTGCCTACTGCAAAAATAAGAACATAATTCTGAGAAAGTCTGAAATTGATAACAGAAGAAAAACACTAAAAATACAAAAAGTTACTTACTAATCACTTCAGTGAGATAGAACTACACCAAGACTGCAGTCTTTTGAAAATGGAAAATACCGTCTATTTTCCTGATATATAAGTTCTTCCACAGAGAGAAAGCAGGATTGAAATTAGCCCTTCAGCTAGAGCTGTTAAAAAAAAAAACCCAAGTGATCAGATACAGCGCTCTGAAATAGCTGTTAAATGAGCACTCACTTTAATTTGAGCAGATAGTAACTTTAAGTATAGGTCGATGAAGCTGATTTTAATACTGCAGATATTAAATCGATATTTATAAACTAGATTATAACATATTATGAACATAATACTGTATACATTGATACTATCACTATACAATTTACAGTAATCTACCGTATTATAACCACATTAAACCATTAAATATTTTGTCTTTCTAATAATGTTTTGATTTCCAACAGCTTTAACTTAAACTCCTTTATCATTTTCATTTCTTTAAGAACAGGAAAAAGAAAAGCAAGCAACAAAGGAGATAGCAATGCTGTGTGCAGCAAGTGAAAAAAGTTTTTAATAACATAAATATCACATGGGGCTATAAGTATACTTTACTTACATATATATATATAGTATAAAGTCTACTTTTCAATAACTGAAGTGACATGACTTAATCTTTACACACTGAGCTGATGTGATATCTCCCTAAGTGGTATAGGACAGACATGTAGTTGGCCCTATTTTATCTTTGCATAGAGGTAGAAGTGTTGAATATAAAAATCTGCTCAGAAATACGCCTATGAGAGTACAGGACAATTATGAGTACCTATAATCCTGAATTGTGAAGAGTTGGAGTTATATTAATTTGTGTCACCATTGATAGCTTTAGATTTACATATTACTGTTCTTAACAATCTCATTAATAGAGGTCTCATTAGCAATGTGCTTTTACTAATTCTGCAGCTGTAGCAATAGAAATCATTAAGGCGTTTTGAAACAATTTTCAGCTAGAGTAGTGTCCCTGCATCTAGCAAGACATATTTATTGCAGCATTGTATTTTATGTCTTTATCTTCATTAGTGCAGTATTAGCATTGTTATTACCCTCAGAAGATAATTTCTGTATACACATAATACCTAATCATTAAAAACTAATTTATTTACTGATACTTGTTAAGATAAGAAACATATTTGTTCTGACTTGACAGAACAAACACTTTCTTGCTTAAAGATCACAGTCTTTGAGTTAAATCAGATAAACATTAATATCAAGTTTACTGTTAGTGTCAGGTTTTTGGTAACTCCAAAATTTGTAGCTAATTTAGATTATAAATTTTTTTTAATTAAAATTTTGTTTGTCTACTGGGCTACTGAAGCTTCCACCTCAGCACGAGGTGGCAGCTAGGTTCTGTGTTTGGAAAAATGAGCTCACTGATCACCTCCCTGCTTGTTAGGTAGATGTTCCCAAAAGAAACTCGGCACATATCCATCCTATCTCTGTCAGACCCACTCATTTTCCCAAGTCAGATGCAATGATAGACCCATGACAACATGTCTCTGCTCTGCTAAATGGCTTCCTCATAAGAGGAAACATGACAGGTCATATTTCAAGGAGTTAAAGGGTTCTGATCAAGGTGAAGACATATAACATTCATCAAGAGTCAGAAACTATCTCTTTTTAAACACCAGGTAAACAATTCTGGGACTGCTTAGTTTAAAAAAAAAAAATCTTTATAAACTTCCTTAAATCCACTACAGTAAAATTAATATATTTCCTAAGGTTGGTTGCAAATAAGAGACATGTCTCTAAGGAGATTATAATAATAACAAATAAAAACAAGTTATGGCAAGATATCTGATATTTACGTGCATCTTACAGCTGCAATTTACATCAGAACCAAAGTCATATTTCCAAAGGCCATAGATTTTTACATCAAAGGCTTGATTCTTGGCAGAAGCTACTAGCCATTTAGAGGAATAATACTATAAATGCAGAAATACTAGTTAGTTATATTCAGAGAAAAAAAAAAAGTAGGTTAATGACAGTAAAAGCTGCCAAAAGCTTGACAAACACCTTGCTCTTCCAAGACTCATCACACCATTTTTAGCCACTCAGTCTTTGGAAGCTTTTCTTCAGACCCTTATGAGCCATTAGAAAATTCACAGACTGATATTAATGTGAGATTCATATAACACACATACACACAGAGAATCACAGAAACATAGAGTGATTGAAGTTGGAAGGGAACTCTGGAGATCACCAAGTCCAAACCCCATGCTCAAGCAGGGCCAGCTAGAGCCAGTTGCCCAGGACCATGTCCAGACAGCTTTTGAATGTCTCCAGGGAGGTAGACTTTCTAACTTCTTCGAGCAACCTGTGCCAGTGGTCAGTCACCCTCACAGTTAAAAACTGTTTTCTGGTGTTCAGGAGGAATCTCCTGTGTCTCAGTGTGTGCCTCTGCTCCTTTGCCTGAGCATCACTGAAAACAGTCTGGCTCTGTATTCTCTGCATGCTCCCTCCGAGTGTTTATATACACTGATGAGATGCCCCCAAGCCTTCTCTTTTCCAGGCTGAATAGTCCCAGTTCTCTTAGCCTTTTCTCGTAGGAGAGGTGCTCTAATCTCTTAATGACATTCAGGGTCCTTCATTGCACTCTCTTCAGTATGTCCATCTCTCGTTTGAACTGCAGAGTCCAAGACTGGACGCAGTTTAGCCCAGGTGTAACCTCACCAGGGCAAAGAAGAAGGATCAACTCTTTGACCTGCTAGCAATGTTTTTTCTTAATACAATACATAATAGCATTAGCCTTCTTTGCTGGAAGGGAACATTGTTGGCTCATGTTCAACTTGGTGTCTACCAGAACCCCCGAGCCCTTTTCTGTAAAGCTGCTTTCCAGCTGGGGGAATTCACTGTGTTCATAGTAATGAAAAAAAAACAAAGAAGGAAAACACTATTGAAAGAGACATAAAGAAGTAAGTAACTCATACCTATAACAATTATTCTGTATTCACATATAACCAACAAGGCTTAAGAGCCATACTTGAATTTATTACATCAAAGGAGCCTATATACATGTCTAAGATTAAGTCCAGCCCAATTAGTTTTAGGTAGATATTTGTTCCAGAAAGATTCTATGTCCAGAAAGAATCAAGCCTTGTCCTTGTGATGGGATAGATCAATTCAAATTGTGCCATAATTCTGTAGCTATCTTCTTGCCTTGGAAGAGGAATGGAATCTCCACATCTGAGATAAGCAGAGGGTTTTTGAGTCTAATCTAGGTGAATGGGATTCACAGAGGTCTGGAGTCTGAATAATCTCTTCCTGACAGGAAGAAATGCCACAAGGAGAGATGATCACTGAGAAAGCAAAGATAAGGAATGCCTCTCATGCCCACACACCAACGAGTGGAAAGTTACATGTAAAGGAGTTCAGGAACCTGTTGGGTTGGACGGGAGGACACTTGTATTTTTGAAGATGTCAGCAGACATCTGCAGAGGCAGAGCACGGGGCCTACTGGAGACACTCGCTGAGGGCGCAGTTCTATACAAACTATGTGATATCATGTCCAAATCCATCAGTTCTGCCACTCAGCAGATTTAATTTCCGTTAGTACAATGCTGCACTGATGGGTGTCTACGCTGTTTCTGAATGCAGTCCTAGTTTAATCGTGTTATCTCGGGTGTGACTGGACCAGGCTTCACCATGAAATGCAAGTGTATCCCAAGCCTCTATAGATGCTTTGTAACTAAGTTGAGTGGATATTGAACCAGGTATGATCAGCAGCTCAACAAACTTCTTGGTTTCAGAAATGAAAGCTGGAAGATGTCTCTAAATCATCAATCAAAGCCAATGTTTTGAAGTAATTAAAAAAGGACTACAATGAGACAGGATGATAAGGCCAACAGTGCTCAGGAATTCATCTCATAGCTTACCATGCCTATGCCACTGTTACTGTGGCAGTAATACAGAAAAGCATAGGTAAGGTGAAAAATTATTAAGTATCCAACAACAAAAGGTGCCCTCAGTCTCCATTGATCAAGCTATAAATCGTAGTTTCTCAAGCAGCTAATCTGTTATTACCAATCTCTCTTTTGATTGCCTGGGTGATTAGGGTGTTTTACATTGGAACTGAAAGAGAGAGAAAAAGCACTAAGGATCTATGTACAATTTCCTATTTACATTCTCAAAAAAATTGTCCATGGCACCTGTTAAATCACCTCACAACAAATTATCGCTAAATTTGCAGTAAACCACAATAGATACACAATTCTGTTCCTACCTCCCACAGGCAACTGAGGAGTCTGGCACAGATTCGCTGCTGCTGCCTCTCCCACAGGGGCAGTCATAGCAGCAGAAGGAAGTGGCAGTCGTGCACACACCAACCACAAGGGCTTATCTGTCAGTGCCCTGAGTCAGACACAGTGAGGCAAAATGAAGTCACAGCATATAAAACCAGGACTCCTCACATACCTGTTGAAAGAAGCTTAGCTTTTAGCTCAGAGATAGTTGATAATTTCTACACAGATTTTCCTCTTTCCTATGAAGACGAGACTTTTTGCAACCCAACTACTTACAGCTCTCTAGCTTCCAACAACTGTAACAATTTTCATCCCTTAAAGTATTGCCAGCATCCATCTTAAATACTGATATCTTTACTATTAGAGGCATTTTTATCTCACTTGATCACATAAAGCCCAGATTCTGAGCTCTCAGCTTCTTCTGCAAAGCAGACTCCTGGTCTGACATTTATCCTTGTGCACTTTGGTGGACATATTTAATTTCAAACCCGTGTTTCATTTTAGCTGCTGTAATAAATATACATGATGTATAGATTGTATTTTATAATACTGATTGATGATCCTAGCTCTATTTATGGTAAATCTCACAAGACTGGTCACTAAAGTGAGTCATTGTTCAACCTTTGCTACAATTTTTTATTATTGTTCTGACTGACATGGAAATTAAAAACTGTAGTTCTATCGCTTTCTTGTAAAATGAAAGAAGCAATTCCGCTTGGGCAAATGTATTTCCAATTCATGCCTTCCTTATTTATTTTATCACTTTACTACAAGAGCTTATTTCTTCCTGCTGTTTGACCCCATAACAGAACTGCTCAGCTGCATTTCCACATGCTCTTCTTATACTTGAACGCCTAACACATCATTTCAAACTAATAGATCAACTTATTTAAAAATTCCTTCCGTGTTTTCATTTGAAAACCTATCATTTCCAGCCTACAGTGAGAAGCCTCCATTGCTTTCATTGACAACTGAACACAGCCCAACAGTGAGGTAGCAATGAGGAATCATACCCCGGACAAGAGGGCTGCTGATGTGGAGGATCATTAAATTGCCTTCCTCCCAACCTGGCAAGCATCAAGAAGCTCTTGATGCAGGACAATGCTGAAGCAGGCAACCTGTCAGATACAGCAGGTTTTGCTGACTCTCTTGCTAGTACCAGTTCCTTCATGATTTCTTTAATTTGGCCTTTTCCTGTTCCGTGCTGTCGGCATTGCAGTTTCTTGCCCGTTTGTCAGCTTTGATGTTTTTAAGGCATGCAAAGCTAATACGTCAGCAATGTCAAAAAAAATCATAATAATAAATTCCATCTGATTATAATTCAACAAGAGCTTGTACCAGCTTGACTGTCCTTTACCTTAAGGCTACCTGACAATACCATAAGGCCAAATTTAGGACTAATGTGCAGAGGAGTTTTAGTTCAAAGGCTTTGAGGCTGGGTTGATTAACCTCCCTGGAATCTCAGGGCAGTTTCCTGCCCCACAGGCCAAGCAGAGATGAGCTCAGGTGCAACAGGGAACCAAATTCCCACTTGATTCCTTCATTCCCCCTCTGGAGATGTGAGTAGGGGAGGAAGATAAGACAGATGAGAAGAGAATGCATGGCACGAGGCTGGAAGGGCAGTAGAGCCTCATGAGAGTACATCATAGCAGCTTTACTAGTTTGAAGATGTCTGGCAACATGAATGCTCTTAATGTCATATTATTCTTCTTTTAAGGCTTTTCTGTAATGGAAGACCTCAGTTTAAGGTTGGCAGAATGCAGTGAGAGTTAGAGGCAAATAAATTCCCAGGAAAGCTGCTCTGCTGAAGGCTCCAACAGCAGGAATCCGTAACCTAGATGGAGTCAGGTATCAGGTTAGGAAGACTAAAGCCCTGATAGAATTAAATCTGGTCAGGGACATCAAGGGCAACAAGAAAAGCTTCTATAGGTATGTTGGGGATAAAAGGAAGACCAGGGAGAATGTGGGCCCTCTCCAGAAGGAAACGGGAAACCTGATTACCCAGAATATGGAGAAGGCTGAGGTATTCAATAACATTTTGCCTCAGTCTTCACCAGCAAGGGCTCTAGCCACACAGCCCAAGTCACAGAAGGCAAAGGCAGGGACTGAGAGAATGAAGAATCTCACACTGTAGAAGATTAGATTCAAGACAATTTAAAGTACCTGAAGGTACTCAAGTCCATGGGACTTGATGAAATGCATCCACAAGTCCTGACAGAACTGGTAGATGAAGTTGTCGAGCTACTATTCATGATATCTGAGAAGCTGTGGCAGTCCAGTGAGGTTCCCACTGTCTGGAAAAGGGGAAACACAGCCCCCATTTTTAAAAAGGGAAACAAGGAAGACCTGGAGAACTACCAGGTTCTCACCTCTGTTCCTGGCAAGATCATGGAACAGATCCTCCTGGAAACTATGCTAAGGCACTAAGGCACATGGAAAATACGGAAGTGATTTGTGACAGCCAACATGGCTTCAGTAAAGGCAAATCAGGCCTGACAAATGTGAAGGCCTTCTATGATGGCATTACAGCATTGGGGAGTAAGGGATGAGCAACTAACGTCATCTGCCTGGACTTTTGCAAAGCATTTGACACTGTCCCACACAATATCCTTGTCTCTAAATTGGAGGGACGTGGATTTGATGGATGCACCACTCAGTGGATAAGCAATTGGCTGGATGGTCACACTGAAAGAGTTGCTGTCAGCAGATTGATGTCTAAGTGGAGACCGGTGATGATTGGCATTCCTCAGGGGTCAGTTTTGGGACCAGCACTCTTTAATATCTTTGCTGGTGACATGGACAGTGGGATAGAGTTCACCCTCAGCAAGTTCGCTGACAACACCAAGCTGTGTGGGGCTGTCAACATGCTGGAGGGGAGGGATGTCATCCAGAGGGACCTTGACAGGCTGGAGAGGTGGGCCCATGCAAACCTCATGAAGTTCAACAAGGCCAAATTTAAGGTCCTGCACATGGGTTGTGGCAATCCCAAGCACAAATATAGGGTGGGTGGAGAATGAATCTAGAGCAGCCCCTGGGAGAAGGACTTGGGAGTGTTGGTTGATGAGAAGCTCAACATGAGCCAGCAATGCGTGGCTGCAGCACAGAAAGCCAACCGCATCCTGGGCTGCATCAAGAGGAGCGTGGCCAGCAGGTCAAGGGAGGTGATTCTGCTCCTCTACTCTGCTCTCATGAGACCCCACCTGGAGTACTGCATCCAGCTCTGGAGTCCCCAACGTAAGAAGGACATGGGCCTGTTGGATCAAGTCCAGAGGAGGGCCATGAAGACGATCAGAGGGCTAGAGCAGGCTGAAAGAGTTGGGGTTACTCAGCCTGGAGAAGAGAAGGGTCCAGGAAGACTTTTTAGTGGCCTTCCAGGCCCCTTTAAGGGGGCTTAAAAGAAAGATGGGGAGAAACTCTTTAGCAGGGTCTGTTGTGATAGGACAAGGGGTAGCAGTTTTAAAATAGGAGGGAGATTTAGACTAGACATAAGGAAGACATTTTTTACAATGAGGGTGGTGAAACACTGGAACAGGTTGCCCAGAGAGGTGGTGGATGCCTCATCCCTGGAAACATTCAAGGCTGGGTTGGACAGGGCTCTGAGCAACCTGATCTAGTGGGGGATGTCCCAGCTCCTTGCAGGGGTGTTGGGCTAGATGACCTTGAAAGGTCCCTTCAAAACCTAACTATTTTATAAGTCTACGAGTCTATGAGTCTAAGACTGAACTGTGGATTATTTTCCCTTCCCATTAAAGTTCTGCAGGGGTTTATTTATATGGAATGTTTCCGAGTTTGCTGAGCCCCCTCTTTTTGTTGTTGTTGTTGTTGTTTTACAAAACAGATCATTTTCTTATAACATCTCCTACTTCCTGAAGTCAGCCATAAAAATTGCTCACACATAACCCCTAAACTTGAATTTATAGCATCTGTCCTCCAGCTACCCTGGTATAGATTGACAGCTATGCTTCTTATGTCCAATACACCCCACAGAAACATCTAATGGACTTGGCAAATTATTTAATGCAAGGAAAAGGGAGGACTGACTGCCAGTTTCATATAGATCAATATAACAACATAGAAAGCATTAATGGAAAATGGACAGATTAGTATAATATTTGATAAGGTTGAAACTGAGGTTTAGTTTACAGAAAAGAAAAAGAGCATATCAATAGATTTTAGTCTTCCGCAGTAATGGAGAAAAATATCGACAGTGGTGGAAACCTTTCAGAGCAACTACATCCAAAATGAGGTAAAAATTGAAGAATGCTTTAGAGAGTAGATATTTGCAAAACTTCTTCATAAGAGTAAGCGTTTTCCCTAATAAACACTTATAATAACTATTTTGAAGAAACACTTGGTATCATTGAGGGTAATGTAGTATTCCTCCCTCAGAAAGGTTAGATGTCTGGTTTTTAAACAAGATGCAAATTTTGACAAGCAGCCAATAAAGCAATAAAAGATATGGAAGTTTTCTTTCATTCAAAAGTCGTTACAGGATAATTTGAAGCAGATTGTATGGGGTATATTTCCTGGTTTTTTCCTCTGAATAGTCCTATCATTTACCTCTGGAAGAAAGTGTATAGTAACCAGAAAGGTTTCTCAGCAGAATATGTGATAATTATTAAAAAAAAGAATTTCTGGCACAAGACCTTGTTTCTGAAAGAGACACAAATAAAACAATAGCACCTTATCCTCAAAACAAATCAGCCAGAAGTCATGTCTAGAATGTTATCTTCCTCCTTATTCAGCCAGCACCAAAACAAACAAGATTTTCTTGTGAAGCTAAAATTTAGTGACTTCAGAATGACTCCCTGTGGCTGAATCCAGAGGTGGCCAAGGAGATGCAAAACAATGGCTTTACATGTAGCTAACACACATAATTATGGTAGTCAAATCTAGTTGACATCTAACTATCCCCACTGTAACAACTACTGGTGTGGCTTCTTCTCTCTCTGGCTGCCTTTGCCTGCATGGTATATGCACACCATAGCCATGAAGGCTGAGATATCAAGAGTCTCGCTTCAATCAACTGTGGGGGATTCTTCTGTAGGAAACGCTGAATGAAAATCAGCTCTATTTATTTATTTTATCTGAGTCACCACTGCAAAGTTGTCAAGCTCAAAAGCTATACAACAGCTAGTCTAGCCAGGACTGTCTCCAATCTTGGGCCAGGGGAGTTTCTGAGAAGCTGCTAGGAGCTGGTGTATAGAACAAGGTACAATAGGAGACAAAAAGTTATCTGTATCGCAATTACACATCTTGTAATAGAACTTCACTTTCCAAAGACAGCAAATCATGACAGAAACAGGACTTTGTTCCAGTAATTATTTAAGATAGGTGTTTGGTAATAGCCCTTTCAGGTCTTCATACCAGATGTAAACACAGAGAAAAATGCTGTCATAATGTCATTCTCTCAAAAGACCTACTACATAGATATATTAATTAAAAATAATGTAGTTTCCTTTAAAACAGAGAATGCAGTCCAGTCTCAGTCATGAGGGAGAGGCTACAGGCTGTATTACCTGGCAAGATGAAGAGGACACCAGAGTCCTCAGGCAAATCCTTCATGCAATACACCTGGCTCCAGACCAAAAATAATACCAAGTGTTTGCTCAGGAATAGCACATTAGTAAAAGAAACAAGAAGCAAATAAGAATAGAAGTGTATTGGGAAAACTGATGTGGGAAACCTCATCAGCTTGAGGTTGAGAAAAAGCCAGGGCAGGGGGACAGAGTGGGACTGAGAGGTCACCCACTGAACAGGGTGCACAAGCAGTCACAAAGAGAAACAGGCCCTCAGTGCCCATGGTGAGAACAACCTGGGCATAGGCCAGTACCTCGTGAGCTGAGGAGCTCAGGCAGAGAGAGTTCCCACAGTAAATCCTGTCCATGAAAAAAAAAAAAAAAAAAAGGAAAGAAAAAAAAAGGAAACGTAAGAGCTGCTGCTGCAGAAGACTCATGGCACTGAACTGCAACAAATTCCATCACTTACAAACAAACTTGAGGACGATAAAGCAGGTGTTGGTCTACCCCATTCCACTAATATCACTTCATGTGGCAACCCTTCCTTATCATCTGTATAGGATAAGTGATTCTGCTTTTCTTTGCTGTCCTCCCTAAATTGCATGCAGAATACACCCCTCATCACCCACAGTTTCTATAGACTGTAACTCTGTTCCTTTAAAAAAGCTGTGACTTTGCAGAATATTGAAACTGTGATAGATGCATTACATATAGAGAAAAGTGAAGTTGAAATAGCTATATGGTTCAACACAGAACCACGTTGACAGAGAAAAGGAGGAAAAGGCAGGAAAAAGAAGGATGAACTGTATAGATGTTTTTTGCTGGTGGTGCAACTGTGCAGCTCACAATGACGAGTCAGTTCCCTTCTCCCTGTGCCAGGGACTTATATTCCCCTCCTCAAAACCTTCCAAATACTGCTGCTTTTGAAAAGTACACCCTGCATATCCAAATTCCCAAAGAGAAAGTATTAGCATCATCCCTCCCCCTCCTCAAAACATTTGATGTTGCAAGCATAGAACAGGTCAGAGTAACTAACCTTATATAGCATTAAAAAATTTACCACACAAAAAATGGCTGGTAAAATCTTCCCTACCAATCCCAAAAGGGGGGCTGTGGGGGAGGTGGCTATTAAAATGAGCTTTGTGATCAAAGTACACAGGAGAACTGTTTGGAAGGAAATTTAATTTTGTAAGTTGCTGTCTTGTAGCAATAATCAAAATGACAGCACTGCTGAGAGTTACTCATTTCCTGCAGACTACCTAATTTGTGATTGTGGAAGCAATGTGTTTCTAGAACTGCAGTGAAGCGTTAGCTAGGGTTTTTTCCCCTTGATTTTATCAAAGCGGAGAATTAGGGATTTCCAGCCCCTCCTTTCCCATTTCTAAACACACATCTTCATTCAGCAACCAAAATTGGACCCCTCTGCCCTACGCAATTACATTTCCGTGACTCAAGCTGTGTGTTTGTGTTTTATCCTGTTGATTAATAGCATTCACATTTAAATGGTCACAACCAGCCTTTGAAGTCACTAACACCCCATTAAAATGAATGGGGTAACTTCACACCTTTTGTTTCATTCTCCTGACTGTGGAACCAACAAAACCGCAGCATATTGATTTACAGAGTAAAGTCTACCTTCACAGTTGCTGAAGGGAAAAATATGGCGGTTTAAATACAGGACAATGCTTCAATATTTACTGAATATCTTTGGGTAATTCACTATTGTAAAATGTCAACACCTGGAGAGTCGTTGCCACCTTAGTAATAGGGTAATGACATTTAAACCATTAATGAGTCTAGCAGTTTGCGCCATGATGCAAATAATTGTCAGCATGAAGTTTCCATTTAACATCTTCTTAGAAAAAAAATAACTAAGTACTTGCAGAATTTAACTTCTCTATAGAGAAAACATCTCCCCCGGTTTAAATATCTGCTGACTCTGTTATTTATTCTTATACATAAAACAACAATGTAATCCCTGTTGTATCTCTCTGTTCAGAATGCAGCACTGATACACTAAAATCTAGTTAGAATTAAGTGTGTGTGTGTGTGTGTGTGTGTGTGTGTATGTATGTGGAGGGGGTGTTCTTCACAATGAGTAAGTGTAAATAAAACCATATTGTGTCTGCAGTAATGTGCTTTGTCTTAGCTCAGCTACATAAGTCTTGCTCAGCAGAAAAGTAATTTACATGGGCTTTTGGAACAATATTTCTACACTAGGCTAATTTTGGATTTTCTACAGTAACAAAGAAGCTAAACTACGTACTAGATAAAAAGCTGATACTCCTTGACCTGGTAAGCTGTGGAAGCTCTTCCATGATCACATTTAACCAAAGTGCACTAAAAAGATAGCAAATAAAGAAAAAAACAGGAAAAGGGACATAATTCAAATTGTGGCTTTGAGCCATCTTTAGCTCATTGGTTTCCTCATAGGAAATAGGTGCTTCAGCATTAATCTAGAAGTAGAAAAAACAATTTACATTAATTTCTATGATATTCTCTTTCCTTTACTTTAGGAAGTAGGAGGCAGGTATCTTCCATCCCTGTGTGAAGCAACTAGAGGGTTTATAAAAGATCATAGAGATCAATGATTTTCCAGTGCGCTGTTCCATGTTTGAATCAGGTAGTGAATTAGGACTGTTGATGTAGGAAAGAACTGTTCAGATTGAGTCATGGCAGCAGATTAATATAGCATTTAATTAATCTGCTTAACATTACTGAGAGACAGTAAGGCTGTTCTAGAGAGACACAAAGAGCAGCAGAGAGACAATGACTTGCCCAGAGCACACAGCAAGTCAGTGGCAAAACTATTATCAGGGCTTGGAAACTCCTATCTCCCTGCTGCCAAGACCAAACTGCCTAATGAACAACACTCTGCACTGGTTTGCTTTTATCAGGTTGTCCCTTGCTCCAAATCACTTGTGTTGAGGTTTTCTCTTTGCCACAGTAAAGGAAAAAGCAAATTAGCTTTATCGTTGAGAACTTAAAATGCAATGGACAAGCTGGTTGCAAGGAATCTTAATTTTGCTTTCAGTAAGAAGAACTCAACCTGTTATACAGTGCCAAAGGCAGCTCTGATATCCCCAGTAGTGATCAAGTAACGTCACTTAGGCGAAATATCTGACCTTCAGACTGATAGTTAATACACTTGGGAATTGGAAATTGAATTATTCTTTAGTACAGCAGGAGATTCCTCTTATTGTCCTTTGAATACCTCCACAGTATTTTGTTCCAAATCAGTAAATAAACATTCATTAACAACTGTTGTTTTTAAATTGGTCATCATTAAAACATTCTAGTAATTTTCTGAAAATGTTAGAGAAAGCAATCTGGTTAAATGTAGTTAAAGTTTGCTGCTCTAGGGTTCAGTGTGTTTTGCACAGAATTAGCTTTGTGTGAGTCAGATTATAGTTTTTATGATTTGGGGTTTCAGGTTTTTTTTCATTGCTATCAGTCACACAGACATCCTATGTATTTCAGGAGACCAAAGATTTAAACATCATCACCTACTCCTCACATTAGGTTTAAATAGTGACAATATGAAACCAGAAGTTCCTATTTCCTGTCTGGTTTTAAACTTTTTTCCTCCATTAAACGTAAAGAGAATCAATATTGCAAAGCAAGAATGTATAAAACACAAAAAGGTTACAAGATCTGTCAAGTATGGCTACATTTGGGATAGAGCTTTGACATTATTTGGATAGATAAATCTGGAGCATTTCATTTATAAAACCCTAAGGAATGCCCTGGGTGTTTCGCCACATGCTAGGAGAGTTGATGGGAGAAAACTGGCAGAAGTTATCTCTTCCCACCCAGTTTAACTGATTCAGACAGGGCAATTTTGTTGGAAGACTCTGCTGGCAATCAATATGTCTCAGCTTGCTCCTATATGCCTTGCTGAGAGAGAGAGTTGTTGGAAGAGAATCAAGACATGAAACTTTTTCTACTCTAGTTTAAAGCTTATGAAAGCAAATGATCTCCAGGGCACTAATCCTTTCACCTTGGTAAACATGCAACGAATCTAAATGAAAGAAAAACAGGACTTCCTCCCTCCTCCTCCTCCTCCTTCTGCAGTAGCATTGAGTCTTACAGGCTGCACAGTGGTATCCACTTTGCCAGTCCACTGCAGCCATCCTGTAAAGCTCAAATTAGAAAATAAATTTAAAAAAAAAAGAACAGAACAAAGAGAAAGGAAGAATATATTCCCTGCCCGTTTCTCAACATAAGTTTTCAAACAAAAAAGCCAGTACATGAACAAGTACAGGTTTGACAAAGGTGAATCAGTTCTGGCAGCCTGTTTGTTACTGCTAATGACAGGCACCCGTTCTCCTGATCTGCCTGTCTTTCTTGGCACCAACTCTGGAAATAAGGAAAACAGCCTGACTTTGAAAAACAAAGAATTAGAGATGTTACTTGTTCCTAAAGAGTTATTTATCAGTGTTTACTTATTGACCAAATATTTTTGTACATGATAAAAATAAACCCGTCTTACAGAGCTCAGACGGCAATACAGTCAAGATTTTTACTTGAGACACTACTTTATTTACTTAATAATATTATAATGGATTGTCTGTAATTTAATCTGGCAACTCAGATAAAATTATACCCTTCTGGAAATACAGGATCAGGTCAAAAAAGAAGACATTCTCTTTGTTCCCTTAAGGAACAAAGAGTGTCCCTAAAAATAATATTTTGTGTATATCCTCCTAAGGATAAAGTGAAGCAAAAGGACAGTGAAATTTACAAAAGCTTGAGTCAATTATATTATACTTGGACTTTATCAATAACACTGCACCTTTCTTCACTGGAGGTGCATCAGACAGTGAACTGACCCTGCCGATTTAAGAAATACTTTTCTAAGAGCTGCCAGTTCAGTCTGCCCTAACTTTTTCTGATACCATTGATTTCTTAGGGAAGATGATTCAGTATCAGTTGTTTGCTGGCTAAATGATATAGACCAAATGCTCTTTCTTAAATCACCATGGGCTGACTGTGATAGGAGGGAGCTGAAGATCAGGCCCATAAGTTCAGCAACACAGCAGCAGGAGATGAGGTGGAGAGAGTTGGATCAGCTTGAAAGAAAAGAGTAAGTCATTGTCCAATATTTTACATAATAGCTGATCTATCACCTTTTTCTTGTTGGTATTGGTTCACGATAGACCATTCGTTGTCATAACTCAAGATAAATTTCTACATGCTCTAGCATTTTCCTTAAAAAATACACATCTCTGAGGGGAAGATAAATGTTCCAAACTTACTATATTTATCTGGTTCATACTAAACCAGGTAGGTGGTTACATTGATGCAGCACGCCAAATTCAGCAAAATCTGCCTGATGTCTGGTAAGAGGCACTGGACCTACCGTGTTGAAAAGCTCTCCTCCTAATGTTCTGCTGACAGGGAGCCTGCGAGGAAGCTGTAGGAGTTCTTCATTTTCTGTCATGAGGCTCTGGTTAAGAGCGTTTTTAGATGATCTCTCATGCTTCCCTTGCATCAGTCAATCTAATACTAGGATTTCATTATCCCACTGCTATGGGACTATGGCATGTAATACAAATAACGAAGAACAGGTATATGGAGGCAGGGATAACTCGCACATAGGGTTATTGGCAAGGGGGCTTCCTCAGTCCCTACACATTCCACCTCTCACCCAGGCTTCAGGTAGATTTGCCCGCCTCATATTGCCGCCTCAGTGACTGGTAGTTTACTCCAGAATTTCAGTCAAAAAGCATAGCCTGCTTTTTGAGAAATGCACATGCATTTTCCCATTTAGATATTTAAAGAGTTAAAATTAGCTGGTTCAGAAAGTTAGTAGGAAGTCCTCTGTCTCAGTTGAACTCCATAACATGGAGTAATGGCTGCGAGCAGGAATTACGTTCTCCATTCATCCACACTGCATCTCTGGGTAGCTGGCATAGGTCAGTGTTCAGTAGGGAAAACATACATGGGTAGGAGATCAGCCATGTGGTTGCAGAACACGATCACTAGAGCTCTCCCCGCAAGCAATCTTTCAGAACCCCTACTACATAAGGCCAGTCGCACAATCCAAGCCTCCAAAGCCTGCTCTGAATTTCTTATTCCGTGAGCCTTAATGCAGCACAGCTATGCAAACCCAGTTGTTCCTTCACCTACATTAAAAACAAACTAGCTACAGTTGACAAGACTACTCTGCAGGCAAAATTACAAAAACAAGCCATTGCGAGCTTTTAGAGCTAGTCACTCTATTTCAGTGTGTACTTGAAAATATTTTCCTTGCTATACAGGGGCATGAAACCTTGTAAAGCACACATACACACAAAAAGCCTGAGACTCCTTCAATGTAGTCTGAAATCTTGGAACTGTGCTTAATTCAATCTGCATGCTGTAATACCAAAGCATGCTTGGACTAGCTGAGAGAGGCAATTAGGAGTTTCCTCACTTTGTTGCTTCATCAAGTACTTTACAGAAACTTAGTGTGCTTTTTTTTCCTTTGTGGTTTGTTTGTTGTTTTTTTTTTTTTCCTACAGAATGTTAAATGCTCTCACTTCGAAAATGCTGACTAATTCCAGAAGCCATTTGCAAGAGTCATCCAGTTACCTAGTTTTGAGAAAACAGGCAAAGAATCAGTTCCGGAATACAGAAATTTGTCTACAGTTCATTGACAGGAAAATATTCTGTGACATTACTATTATAATAATGTTAGCATTACAGTAGACGGAAGGGACTCCACCCAGGGCATGGTACTAACACAGTTCTTTCAGTGTAACAGTGACTAGTCTTAATGGCTAGCTAAATTGTTTTATTTATCTCACTGTATTTGTGAGAGGAAAAAGGAAAATAGTGTTGTTCAAAGAACTGCATGAAAGTGCATGTTTCTTTTACATTGAAGACTTAACTACTTAGATACAGCTGTATTTAGATAATCAAATTTTCATCTATCATATCAGAAAAATTTAGGAACTTTCATACCAAAAATAGAAAAGTGGTCCATCTACCCAGTATTCTGTCTCCAGCAGTGATCAACATCAGAAGCTTCAGAGGTAGGCAGCTACCAGATTATCTCCCCCATAACAGAGTGTCTTTCTCACCTCCTTCTGGCAATCAAGATTGTATTCTAATCTTGATACTCAGAGTTAAACTCTGAAATATATGATTTTCTGTTAATATTAAGTCCCTGGCTTTTGAATTCTATTTTATACCCATATCAAATTGGCTGCTTAATTCCAAATTGTCTCTGAATTCTGGGTCTCAACAATATCCTGTAGTAAGGAGAGCTACCTCGGCGAGATAGAAGAAACATTTCTTTTTCTGTGGTGAATTTGCTATCTTTGGGGACATCAAGTGGTTCCTTGATCTTGTACCTTTTTCAGGCCTTTTCAGACTTGGCAATTTCCCCTCTCCTTTTACCCAAAGATTTCAGTGTCTGAATGAAATGACAGACTTAGTAATATGGCTAATGCTCAGGACCCTAGTGAACTACATGAAAGAAAAAGTAAAACAGGAGTTGCATTCCTACTTACTGCATCACAAACAAGAGTTGAAAGACAACACAACTAGGATGACACTAAATAGTGGACACCAAAACAAAGCAACAGTGCAAGCAGAGCATATTGTTTAGGCAGCATATTGCCAGCAGAAGCCAGATAACCTGGTAAAGTAATGGGCTCTTGCGTATTTCTGTTGTGCTGACAGGGGAGTTAGGCATGAGAGGAAACCCAGGAGTTGTCCTCCAGCCTGGGCTGTTACCACTCTGCTTGAGTCAGCATGCAAAGTACCATCTACATCTTGAAGGAAAAAAACAGAATAGTCAAAGCCAGCTGGTTCTCCACCAACAGACTCCAGGGCCATGTGTTCTTCTAGCAGAGGCTGACCTCTACAAATGGTACCTTTCCAACACTCATTTTTGCTTGCATCCCAGCAAACCTAGACTAACTTCTGCTTGTCAGCATGCCCATTTCAAGACTGTACAGGAGAGTTGTAGTGATGGATTACACAGTCTGCTCTAAATATATTGTTATTATATCCTTTTAAGTATTAAAACTATGATTTATATAAAAAGAAAGGTAATGGCTAGCCTAGAAGACTTACTTTTTTTCTAATTTTCATTGAAAGCAACAGTCACTCTTTCAATATATTACCCTTCCTCCAGTACTCACTACAATTTGAGCTAGCGTTCATCAATGCTTCTAAATTACTGGGAAGATTGTAGCTCATCATCCATTTCCTTATATTTTCCAGTAGCCATGCCAAGATCACAAGTTGAAGTAAGTCACTTAAAACTACAAAACGTGCTGCAACTAGTGGAAATTTTTCGGAAATGCAAGTTTAATTATCAGCTAGGAGTTGCAGTATGGAGTATGTGCCAAAAGAAACCTTACATTTGAGTGCAACTGATGATGTGATGAAGGACAGCTGACAAATCATCTCTGAGGAACAATTTCTCTTCTACTGGAGTCAATTAAAGCATAGGAAAGCATCTGGATAATCCATTTCTTGCTCCATCCATTTTTCTCTATGCAGTCGCAAAACTAAAGTTCACACTGTAGTTTTGAAACCCAGAAGCTGCAAACTGCACTCTAAGTGGAGGTACATGGGTCTTTTCTGGACTCCCTCATGTGACTTTTGGGGGTACCAGGAATGTATTTAGGCATAACTGCCCCACACAGATAGGTGCTAGCCATCTGAAAGGAAGACACAACACAGTAATTGCGAAGAGAGACTATCAAAGGGCATTTGCAAAAAAAAATCCCAGTAACAATACAATGTGCCCCAAACCACCTTAAACAGAAAGCCCAGATTACAGAAACATCATCTCAAACTAGCCATGATCCAGGAGGGATTTCCCCCATGCTTTAATAAAAAAAAAAAAAAATAGCTCAAATTCTGAAAACAGTGTTAGAGCAAAGGCATAGCTCCCAGCAGACCTGCTCAGCACCAATTTCCCATGCCCATCAGAGGTTCCAGCTGCTGACCCAGACCACTTGTCCAGCCCACTGCAACTCCACATCTGTGTGTCCAGCAGCAGGTCAACATATATGTCAGTTTACCCCAGGGCTCTCTGCTCTGTAGGCTTCTTTTTCGTGTTGACTTGCAGGCAATGTCTTCCACTGTGTGGGAGGGCTTGTGCATGTCTTCTTAGCATACGTCCATCCTCTGATAGTATCTCTTCTGTCCAGCATGGAAGATACATCTCACAGGCTTCTCTCTTGGATAGTCTGTCCGATATCTGCTCATCTTCTCACCAGAAAGGGGAGATGGGGGATAGGAGAAGCTCTTCTTATTATGGCATATTGTGAAGGGTTACACAACCAACATTTTCAAAAAAAAAAATGAGAGGTTAAAACTTAAATTCTCATAATTATGTTTTGAATGAGGACTGGTGCTGGGTAAAAATACTGACAACGTTTAGGTTTTAGATAGAGGCGGGATGAGATTTTCAAGTGTGTGTGAGTATTCAGTTCCCCTTGATATCAAATGGACATAAGCAGTAGAGTACTACTAAAAATCGTAGTACCTGTCTATCTGCATGTTTAGCTGATAAGTACCTTTAAATTTTGGGTTTTAAGAACTAAGGTTAAAATCCTGGCTCTGTTTGTATCTGTGACAAATTCACACAGACTTGCACAGTCCTAAGATTTCATCTTAAATCTGTTTTCAAGCACCTAAATAAGTAGTCTGATTTTTCAGTATTTAAATCCCAACAGCTCTCATATTTGGGCAAATATGGGTCCTGGAGCCAAAGAGCAAACTTTGAAGTTTAACTTCAGACATATATTTTTTAGAAATCTTGCCTCTAATTGTATGTGTGATCCTTTTACTTGTATTAGTCACTTTGAAGATATAGAATACACAAATGCAGACTATCATCTTTTGAAAATTAAAATAGGCTCAAAAATGCTATGTGTTGTTCTCCTGGACATGCCATTCTTTTGCAGGATAACATATGACAGAGAGGAATATGTGCTGCAGCAAAGCTGTATCTGCAGAGCCTTTTAAAGGTCCATTTTACAGGGTTGCAAATTTCAACTGACCTCAGTGTAGGATGTACAGGGAAGAAAAATAACGTGTCTGAGTGTGCAAGTATAAGAAACTTATCACCAGAATGGCCTGAGTGTTACAGGCCAGATTTGAAAACACATTGGCAGTATTGTAGCTAAAACTAGGGCAGCACGGGACAAGCTGGTTTTGCAGTTCACACCATTTCTTTCCTAAAACAGTAAAACACTCCTACAACTAAAACAAAAAAAAAATTAAAAAAAAAAAAATTAACAATGGAACACTTGAAACAACCAAGCTACTCTAGTAAATGGTTATTGACATTTGTAAATGAATATGGTTTTTTAATAATTGATTTTTAAAATTGCTCTTGGTCTGAGACTTCCATTGCAGTTACTGTCCAGATAAATTTTTACAGCTGGAATAATTCCTGAACTACAGAGCTATAACAGGACTACTGACAGATTCTAAACAGTAGCCCTATGATCAGGTTCTACTACAAAGAAAAGTGCAAAATCCCTAGGATTACTGCATTTTCCTTTGTTTGTTTACAGTCTTATACCAAACAAAAACCAAAAAAACCACAGAAGCTAAATTCGTTACTGTTGCTTTCCTCCTGCAGAGCATTAAGAGGTTTAGAAATTAAATTATTTTATTAATTTTATTAAGTCAAAGGAAAATCCAGGGTTCCCATGAATAATTCAGATTAACATCATATCTTCAAAAGTCGTATGTAAAACATTGTTATACCTCAAAAGTCCCTCACAGTCGTCTAATGTACATTTAATTTTCAATAATGTTGATTTATAGTTTCATAAAGCAAAATAATAAATATAATAAATTGCCCATATATTTCCTGATCTCAGTCACTATAAAATAACTGCTGTAGTTTTACATTTTCAGTGTGAAATATTAAATACATAAATCAAAACAAGATTATTTTTCATCTGGAGCTGGAAACTGGTTTCTGAAACTGACAAATTCATTTTAGCTAAAATGAATGTTTTAGGAAAGAGATCTTTACTGAGTCCATAACAGCTCTAAAAGAAATGAGAATTTTGCATTTTAATATCCTGCTTTTGTTGGCTTCCCTGTGACAGATGTTGAATCTTGCAAATGTAATAACTAGAAGCAGCTCAAAGTTTCTCAAAAGCATTCTCCTGTTCCCCTTCCCAGTATTCGCTTTGCTCTCTTTGCGTGCTCGAAGATTATTCCCTTCATGGTACACAGGCACATTGCTACTAGACTGACATTCTTCTTAGCTGAAATTCTTGGTGGGAGGTGCTCTTATACAGAAATATATATGTGCATGCATGTATGCAGGTATGTAATCATCCCTAAAAATAATTGTTCGCTAAGAAGAATGTTAGGGAATAACAAGAATTATTCAAGTGAGATGCAGATTTTCTTATGCATAAAAGCAGATTCAGTTGGTTTCACACATTTGCTGTCTCAACCAGAAGCTTCATTGAGAGCTAGAAATACTAGTTTGCATCCTTGATTAAAAAAAGTAAATCTAGTTGCAAGGAATCGTTGTACATTTAAACACTTTTCAGCTCTTAGAGAAGTTAAATGTGTAACCACAAGGAGCTTTCAAAAGGACTGATGATACCTGAATACTAAAGAATTTCAGGGTGCATGAGTGAACAGGCAGGGAAGAAAAACAAAGTCTACCTGAGGCTAGGCATAAGACGATTCTGGAAATCGGAAACATATCGTCAGCTAAATGCTCTCCCCAGGGCCTTGCTTGAAACCTGGGACAGGTCCAATTTTGGCAGCTTTTTTTTTGTGTGTGGAGTTCTGTTTGTGATTTATACACATTAGTTTTTAATACTTGCATCTTAAGATGTTTTATGTGTAGTAATAATACACTAAAAGTACACCCCAGCAGCATTGCATGGAAAAAGCCTATCAAATAGCACCTTTTGGAGCTATGTGTTTCGCTTTCCTTCCAAAGAGATAATACTGAATTTTCCATATCTGATATATTTGAGAAGTATTTGAACAAACACAAATAATAAAAGTTCATAAAAGAAAGTCTCTGGCATGGGGCAGTTAGATATTTTAGCTTGGATTGTTGGGTTGTTTGCTTTTTTTTAATTTCAGCCTGATTTCTTTACTTTTAAGAACCAAGGAAAAAAAATCTTGAAGCTCATCTCACCTGTGGTGGAGATATACATCACATCCATGTGATAAGCTCATGAGGGGCAGTCCCATAATTGATGGTCACCGTGGCCTAGCTGCTTAAATAGGCTGATTAACAGCTTACTGCAAGATGGTAGTACACATAGAGAAGTCTTCTGAGCACGTTCTTGAATTTTCAGTTACTGCTGCTAAGGAGATAGTACTGGAAAAAAAAAAAAAACATGAATAGAGAAGACAGGAAAATTTTGCTGTTGAGTTTGCTACTAGAGGCAGCAGTACTATTGGCATAAATATAAATGTTCCTTCACAGTAACATTAATTTCATTATTGCATTTTACTTCCTTAGCCTTTATTTTGTAGGTGTGTTTCAACAGTTCTGCTGTTAGCTGCATTCAAATTCTCAAGTTAGTATTTCTCTTCACAATTGCAAATAGATCTTACAGGAAATTATATTTGCAGCATTTTGGTATTGGGAGAGCAGGTTATTCTCTTCCAACTGGAATCACTGAGAGATCAAGGCAACTGGATGTCACAAGTTAATTAAACTCAGACAGTCAGGAACTTCGCTAGTGGTACCTGTAATGCTCCATGTTAATTCAGAGCCAAATCTCAAGATCTTTACATGGCTCTCATTAAGACAAAAATCCACTCAGGTAACTATGAATTTTATTTGCCCAAGACCTAGGGAAGAGTTTCAATTTGGCATGTTGTGGTTTCAGTTCTTCAGCCAAACCCTTATAGCCTGAAAAGGCAATGCATCTTCATACCATCCAGTTATTTTCAGATGAGTTTGATTTGACAAGAGGTGGTATGAAATCTGGACTAAAACAGAAAGAGCAATGCATAATATGTACTGACTGAGAACTCTCTGTTCATAAATATTCCACCACAATGCTATTTTAATTTTTTTATTCTTCAAGAATCAAGGTGTTCAGTAGAATCATAGAATAGTTAGGGTTGCAAGAGACCTTTAAAGGTCACCTGGTCCAACCACCATGCAAGGAGCAGGGACATCTTCCACCAGATCAGGTTGCTCAGAGCCCTGTCCAACCCGGCCTTAAGTGTTTCCAGGGATGAAGCATTCACCACCTCTCTGGGCAACCTGTACCAGTGTTCCACCAGCCCTATTGTAAAAATTTTTTTCCTAATATCTAATCTGAATCTACCTCCCTCTATTTTAAAGCCATTACCCCTTGGCCTATCACAATAGGACCTGCTGAAGAGCTTCACCCTTTCTTTCTTGTAGGCCCTGTTTAGGTATTGGAGGGCAGCTCTAAGGCCTCCCCAGAGCCTCCTCTTCTCCAAGCTGAACAGCCCCAACTCTCTCAGCCTGTCCCCATAGGAGAGGTGCTCCAGCCCTCTAATCACCTTCCTGGCCCTCCACTGGAGCCTCTCCAACTGGTCCATGTCCTTCTTATGTTGGGGGCTCCAGGAGGGGTCTCACCAGAGCAGAGTAGAGGGGCAGAATCACCTGGTCATGCTCCTTTTGATGCAGCCCAGGATGCAGTTGGCTTTCTGGGCTGCAAGGGTACATTGTTGGCTCGTGTTGAGCTTCTCATCCACTAGCACACCCAAGTCCTTCTCCTCAGGGCTGCTCTCAGCCCATTCTCTGCCCAGCCTGTATTTGTGCTTGGGATTGCCCTGACCCATGTGCAGGACCTTACACTTGGCCTAGTTGAACTTCATAAGGTTCTCACAGGCCAACCTCTCCAGCCTGTCAAGGTTTCTCTGGATTGCATCCCTTCCCTCCAGTGTGTCGACTGCCCCACGCAGCTTGTTGTCACCGGCGAACTTGCTGACGGTGCACTCTATCCCACTGTCCATGTTGCTGACAAAGATGTTAAACAGGGCTGGGCCCAACATGGACCCCTGAGGAACGCAACTCTTCACCAGTCTCCACTTGGACATTGAGCTGTTGACCACCACTCTCTGAGTGTGGCCATCCAGCCAATTCCACTGAGTGGTCCATCCATAAAATCCATGTCTCTCCAGTTTAGAGAGAAGGATGTCATGCAGGACAGTGTCAAATGCCTTGCACAAGTTCAGGTAGATCATGTCCATTGCTTGTCCCTTGCACACTGATGCTGTAATCACATCATAGAAGGCCATGATTGGCCCTTTGTGAAGTCATGTTGGCTGTCACCAACTACCTCCTTGCTCTCCATGTGCCTTAGCATGGTTTCCAGGAAAATCTGCTCCACGACCTTGCCAGGCACAGAGGTGAGGCTGACCGGCCTGTAGTTCCCTGGGTCTTCCTTGTTTCCTTTTTTAAAAATGGGGGTTATGTTACCCTTCTTCCAGTCATCGGGGACCTCACCAGACTGCCACGACTTCTCAAATATGAGGGACAGCGGCTTGGCAACTTCAGCCACCAGTTCCCTCAGGACCTGCAGATGCATCTCATCAGGTCCCATAGACTTGTGCACCTTCAGGTTCCTTAGATGTTCCTGAAACTGCTCTTCCGCTACAGTGGGCAGTTCTTCGTTCTCCCAGTCCCTGCTTTTGCCTTCTGCAACTTGGGTGGCATGACTAGAGCTCGTATTGGTGAAGACTGAGGCAAAAAAAGTCATTAAGTACCTCAGCCTTCTCCAGTTCCCAGGTAACCAGGTCTCCTGTTTCCTTCCAGAGAGGGCCTACATTCTGCCTGGACTTCCTTTTGCCCCTGACATACCTATAGAAGCTTTTCTTGTTGCCCTTGATGTCCCTTGCCAGATTCAATTCTGTCAGAATTTTAGTCTGCCATACCTGATTCTTGGCTGCTTGGACAACCTTTCTGTAATCCTCCCAGGTTCCCTGTCCTTGCTTCTACCCTCTGTAGGCTTCCTTCTTTATTTTCAGTTGGTCTAGGAGCTCCTTGTTCATCCATGCAGGCCTCCTGGCATTTTTGCCTGACTTGCTCTTCATTGGAATTCATTGCTCCTGAACTTGGAGGAGGCAATCCTTGAATATCAACCAACTTTCCTGGGCCCCTCTTCCCTCCAGGGCTGTATCCCATGGCACTTTATCCATCAGATCCCCAACGAGGCTAAAGTCCGCCCTCCTGATGTCCATGGCAGAGAGCTTGCTGCCTAGCCTCCTCACTGCCTTGAGGATCTTGGACTCCACCATCTCATGGTCACTGCAGCCAAGGCTGCCCTTGAGTAAAACATGAGTAGCTTGCTTGCAGAAAATAGTAAATTAATAACTATAGAAAATTGTGACCAAATAGAGAAAAAAAAGAAATTGCTAGCTATTAACTCTGGCAAGTCCATCTTAAGCTAAAATGAAAAGACACTGTCATTAGCTTCAGTTATGCAGTCTTAGAGTCCTGCTGATTGCTTCAAGGGAGGCAGTAATACCATAGTGGCTGAAAAAGCCAGATGTCCATTGCCAGGTAAGGCAGAGATGGGACATGTAAGCGACCCGAGAATCTAGTTTCTCACTGACTTAGGTTTGACTACATGCTATAAACTGTGTCCCTTGCCTGTCATTTCCAGTGGCCCAGCCCTAGAGAAAAAATTACATTTTCTTTACATTTTGTTTTACAGAAAGCCTACCTCTACTAGTCAGCAGTTACCTCATAGAAGCAGAAAGAAGACAACGATTTAGAGGATCAAGTAAACACAGTGGCAGAGAATCACACAGATTTCTAACACCTCTAGCACCCTAAAATAAGTTGTCTAGTTGTTTGGGAGTTCTAATTCAACACAGCCTTTATGAAATCTATCAGATTACCGATTGTATGAGAGAACTTTTAAAATTACACTGAACACAGTAATTCATATGCATAGTTAAGCAACAGTTCTTGTTTCATTCACCTCCAACCATTTGCAAATTAACATGTTTTACTGCAGTGCATTGTGTGATTGGAAAAGTATGCATGGAGTATGCATATACACAGACTCATCACAAGCAACCACAAGAAAAAGAATTTATTGCAACATGCTGTCTCTCCAAATTTTTTAGAAACTCAAAGATCTCGATTTTTTTTTCTTTTTTTTTTCAACTGCTCTCATCTTCTGACTTTAAAGAAGCAAAGGAAAACTGAACTGTAATTCTTTTCTGCATATATAAACAGTTGTTTAGGTATCAGATCATCACCACAATGTAATTAACCTAGTCAGGTTTAAGTTCAGCAGTATGTGTCGGTTTTAAAAATCACTGTACTTCTGTAACTATCACTCAAAATGTTTTCCTGCATATTTGCCAGTTTTTACTTTCCAACTTAATGGATATGTCTTTATATATTTAAAATACTGAGTTCTTATCAATCCTCATGGCTAACTTCTTTGAATTTTTATGTCCTCCTGTTGCTTTGAAAATTGCTTTCAAAGTAGAATAAAGCTATCATTGAAAAGACAACACTAAGAACACATTAAGCAATGAATATCCATCAAGGTTACAAAACTGAGAGTCAAACTTAGTTTCTATCAAGCTTAAGAGATGATGCTCTATAAACAAGTGAGGTGGAGATCAGATGCAAAGAACTTAGAGAAAACAGAAAACTTAACATGCTGAAGCTTTGGAACATCCTGAAATGCTGTAAGATTTTTTTTTTATGCTGCAGCATGTCTATGTCGAAGTCCTTACAGTGAGAAAAAGACTAATGGATATACAAGAAAGAAAGTTTATGATAAATTGAAAGTGAGGAAGTGAATGAAGATAAGGACAGTGGGTTAAGAGCACTGTGTGAGGAGCTGTAAATTAGGAGCTCATCACTTATCTAGAGAAAGAGAAGAGAAAACTGAAGCTGACTTCAGAAAAATTTCACGAGGGAAGAAATCTCAATGGAGCAGCACCAGAAGGTGTACCCCTCTCCGAGGGCAGGCTGCCACTCCCAAACTCTCTGAAAGCCTTAACCCATTGTGCAGAGGGTATTCTGTGTCTTTCACAACAGCTGTATCTTCTTAGGCATGTAGGTGTTAAAGCTTGTAACTTTGTTTAAACCAGCAGGGATCAAATTGGTGTGGTTTACAGAAAGGCAGGTGCAACCCCGATGTAAGGAAGGAGTCGTTGTGTCATGTGGAGTGGTGCCATGAGCCTTTTCAAGTGGCTTTTATGGAGAGTGACCAAAACCAATTTACTCTCATGTACATGTATTTTATATATGTGACTTAGATAGACAGATAACACCAATAAATCTATTAGTAATAAAAAAAAACCACCCAAGGAACAAAATCTTACCTGAAGTGGCTGTTTCACATCTTCCTACTATTCCACTTTGCCTGATAATAAATCTTTTCTAGGGCTTGTGTCTGTAAGTAAGGCTCAAAGCTGATTGTTCATTAGCTATCTGTATACAAGTTTTTGCCTTTAAATTTTTACACAGCTCTTACCAGGCTCCAGGTGATTCAGCTGTGAGCTATGCTCTGTACAGGAACTGTCAACATCCACGAGTACTGCTTTCACTTCAAGAACTATAGTCTGTGCAATGTCCTCAACAAAGTGCTTTACCATACTAACCACCTTTGGTCTTAGAACAAAGTTTATTTTAAATAATAATGTCCTTATTTGAACCATTAGATGAGTTAAAAATAACAGGTCTAAATGTGAAGACCAAGGGCATTTCCAGATGAGTGAGGCTATTTGAATGGGCTCCAAGGCCCTGACTCAGTTGCCGTCACTTAGATGTTTGGTGCCACATGGCCCCCACCTGTCTCTCCAGAAGGCTGCAGGCCTTCTCATGTGTTGTATCTACCACTTCAGGCAGATGTCTTAGATACTTCAGGGTATCTAAGGGTAGGTGATGCTTACATAACACAATCAACCTCCAAACTTTCAACCACATTCACTTAAGAGTGCAATTTGGCTCCAAGACACAAAGTAGACACAGCTAACTGTGAGCCACAGCTATGCAGAAGCCTTGCTGTCCAAAATCCCATTATAGTCAACGAGAATCTAGTCAGCAGGGTCTAGAAAATCACACACACACACTTTAAGATAGGCACCTGCATTAGACCCACTGTAGAAAAGCTATAGCAGATACCTAAATCCAGATATTACCTGGAGTACTCTGTCCTGTTCTGGAGCCCCCAACATAAGAAGGACATGGACCAGCTGGAGACAGTCCAGAGGAGGACCACAAAGATGATAAGAGGGATGGACCACCTCTGCTATGAAGAAAGGCTGAGAGAGTTGGGGCTGTTCAGCCTGGGGAAGAGGAGGCTCTGGGGAGACCTTATAGCGGTCTTCCAGTACCTCAAGGGGGCCTACAAGAAAGACGGGGAGAGGCTGTTCAGTAGGGCCTGTTGTGACAGGACGAGGGGTAATGGTTTTAAAATAGAGGGGGGTAGATTTAGATTGGACATTAGGAAAAAAATTTTCACAATGACAGTTGTAGAACACTGGAACAGGTTGCCCAGAGAGGTGGTGGATGCCCCATCCCTGGAAACATTCAAGGCCAGGTTGGATGAGGCTCTGAGCAACCTCATCTAGTCAGGGATGTCCCTGCTTCTTGCAGGGGGGTTGGACTAGATGACCTTTGAAGGTCCCTTCCAACACTAACCATTCTATGATTCTATAATTCTATGATATTCTAATCTGGATATTAATCCCATGCTACATATCCAAAGAAAAAGATGCAAAGACAGTGGAAGCTAATGTACAGGAACCTAGTCAGAAATCTATGAAACTAACTCTTAAGAATTCAGAGCACAGAACAGACGTAGAGTGTGTCCAAGACCAAATGAGTCATTTTCAACCCAAAAATCATCAGTGTTCAAAATTACTGAATTAAAGGGAACAAACCTATTTTGCCACTGCAAAATGACAGAATACAAGAACAAAAATCATAATCTGATATAGATCACGTTCTCACCATGTTTCTCAACCTTTTCCAGTTTGTGAACATCATTGGTCTCACATCTGTAAGCCTATCAACCGCTTTTGTCTGCCTATAGATTGATTCATGCACTGACTATATAGTATATGTAACAACATAGTTTCCTAATCATGGCACAATATGAACCATTTTGTTAACTAGGAGTAATCTGACTACCAAATAATGCTCACACCTATTTAGACAGAAACCTAAAACCTTAATGAGATAGAATACTTCAAAGATTAAAAATGCAGATCTAAAAGGCTATGAAGATTTTAAATTAGCAAATGAGCATCACACTGGTCTAGGCAACACAATGAATCATTGTGAATCACCTGGCAGACACTGCAACTCAACTTCAAAGCAAAAATTAGTGGCTTGGACCTCTGGGTGGAGGGAGCCATAAAATACTAACATCAGCTTTTGTATGTAGGAAGCTCATTATAGAAAGCTAACCCTGCCCACTATCTTGTATTACTAATCCAGTAATTATTAATACACTTCTTGCAACTCACCTTCTTTTCCTACCCTCTCTTTCAATGTAAATGGAAATGCAACAGGTAGTACCACTACAGTATGTGAACACAGTTTCTCTCTCTGCAGCAGTCTTTCCCTTTTTATTTGCTTTGATTACTGGTCTCTGCAGCAGCTTTTTCAAAGTCCCTGTTTGCAGGCACAGCACTCCCAGAGGAGGCTTCCAAAAGAATTCTCAAGTCATTTGACCAACCTTCTCCATGATATTCCTCCCGTCTCTGCTCTGTCCAATCCTCTCATCATTTTAAATTGTGAGCCACTGAACTGAGTTCAATAAATCCCCTGAGCTTGACTCTGTGACAAGTGGGCATTCGGTGGAAAGCTGCAGGATCCACCCACCTCTCCTGCACCCCGCTCTTCTACTTGCTCTGCGAAGTAAGTGTAGAACAAGAATTTTTTTTCCCCTAACTGTGTCTTTTTGGAAACCCAATACTGAAACCAGGCTGGAAACACACCATACCACCCCAAAGCAACAAAGCTGATTTTAAAATTATTCTCCAAGTTTCAGAGAGCTAAAATTTTTTACAAGCAGGCCTTTTCCAGAACTCTGGCACGTGTAGGATGAATGCTAGGGACAGTCTTAACCACTTCACACTGTCAGAACAATGTGTTCAAGCCTTTAGTATAGATAAGGATCTCTCATTCTTGTATAACTCAGCTGTGGATATGTCTGCCCGCACTAAGACTTAACTAAGAGTGAAACTAGACTGAGAAGATACCTCCCTATTTAAAGAGTATTAATTAAAAAATGGAATTCAAAATAAATCAGCTAACTCATCTTAAAAGGCAGAGAAGCACAGCCCACGCAGGAGAAGCAGCCAAACTACTGCCATCCTCCCTCCAGGGGATAAAAGAGGACATCTGTGAAAAATCCTCCCTTCAGTTTCTCCAGAGTAGCAAGCGCGGGAGTCGAGAAAACATTAATCACATTCCTCTCTTTGTATCTGAGGAAAAAAAAAACCTCTGTGGGGGGAGTATGACTGAGAAAAAAACACCTACCTTTGGGATCAGATTTCGTGATGAAATATAACCACCTCTTTGTTGGAGAGGTTCTGCATCCCCGTGCCTGTGTAAGTGGCACGTTAGCTGTGTTTCTCTGTTTTACAGAGGGAAAGATTCCCATCAAGTCTCTCCGTCTCAGAATACCTTCCAGCCATGAAGGAGAAAAAATATACAGACTTCTTGCAGCCTGAGTGTACTCTTAAGCTGTCCTTTCAGACACTATGCAAATTCACAGCTTTGATGGTCAGCGCTGGTGCCACCACCCAATTAGTGCCTGTGTTATTAGGACTCTCGGATGTGTGGGTGCTCTGTAATAATTTCATTTGAATATGATTAATGTTCTTTGCTTTCTAGCTCAAGCTGTTCTCTTGTGTTGCTTTGCACAAACAGTTAACACCCCAGTGGTGGCTAAAATTCACGTGGTAGGCGAAGTGACTCATGCGTATGTACCATGTCTCTAAAAACACTTAGGGATTTTACAAGATAAAAGACTCGTTTAGAAATGCAAGTCATCATTATTATCAATAAATTGGATGTTGGAGACACAGAAACTAAATTCAGAGGCATGAACATTTTTTTAATTTCGTTTATATCTAAAAATATGGGAGAGATACACCACAGTGCTCAAGAAATTCTTCAAGCTGATTTTAATAACAGACATTATGTTAAAAAATGAAACTTCTTGTGTCAGAGATGAACTGGGAAGAAACAAAGAGAAGTAACTCTTGCAGTACCTTTGTGCCCTTCTAGAATTGCTGTTCATCATTCTTTCTTTCAGCACTTCCCTTGCTCCTTTTGTGCAAAAAGTACCACCATCTAATGAAACAATTAAGGTCTGACAGTTTAAATACGCTATTCTGTTCTTTTCAAGCATAAGTGCCAGCCATCAAGACAAGCTATACCTACTGCTTCACTATCAGCAGTGTCATTGTTATCCCAGATAGAGTGCCCTAAAAATAAAAGCCATTCTGTATGTGCAGCTTCATCAAGTCAGGTCATGTCAGCCCCGCAGGGTAGACAGCACTGTACTAATTTTATTATTCTATTTTTAAACGTGGCCTCCTTAGATCTTTTAGTGTGTCCTAGATAACAATGCAGAATTGACACATTGTACTCAAGATCCTACTCCCAGCCACCCCCAGCTTCTGAATATCCCACCCAGGCAGTATATTTGCTATCCAAAACTATGACAAAGTTGTCATAGTCAGCTTAATGTCACCTGTTGTGCACTGCTTGCCTGTTCAGGGGTCATGAGATCAAATCAAAATTAGCGTCTGCAAGATCGATCAGTGTTAACAACTTAGTGCCCCAGGCACCATATATCACAGAGGGCTCCACCCCCAAAAGCTGAACCGAATTTTACAAGCCCCTGAGCACAGTTGCAGTGAGCACAGGAGAGTTTCATCCTGAATTACCTCAGGTATATAAATGGCTAGAAGTCACCCTGAGTATGATCGTCTCTCAGAGATAAAACAAAAATTTTCATATCTGGTTGATATATGTGAGGAATTTGGTGCCCAATAGCTGTCTTCCCACAACACCAAGGTGAACCAAGCTATCTCAGAATTATAACGGTAGCACAAGACACAGAAATAGAGGAAGAATTGCCCATATTTTTCAAGCCAAACTGAAGGAACTCCGTTGGTGCACAGATTTACACTAGGCTGTGGCTCTTAGATTACCTCTCATATTTGAACTTTTTACACCAATTGACACTGGGCAGGTACATACATTGTAGGGCACTATTTTAAAACAAAGAGTTGAACAACAAAGTACTTTTCCTTCCCTTACATCTACTCCTTACAGGAAAAAAAATTAAAAAGCTGATTTTACCCAAACGCAAAACTTTAAAAAAATCCTACCCTACACTTGCAATCTGGGAATTAGCACTTAGCCTGGTGTTAACTAGAAACCTGAAGCAGTTTCAAGACAAATAAAAGTTACTACAATTGGTGTCATGGTGGTGGTTTCCGAACATAACAATAATACATTTAGCGTTCAGCATGTGCACAATAAAAAATTACACATTAAAAAATTACACAATCATATGCAAGAGGAAAGTAAGGAAGAGGAACTAGGATGTTTTCATCAGTCTGGCTTAGCAAGTTCCTTAGATATTAAAATTGTCACTTTTCTCATAAGTGTGTCATATTCCCAAGGGTCAGACAAGCACATCTTTTAGGAGCTTTAGGCTGAATCTATGGACAGCAAACAGCTCTCAATACTGTCACAGTATGCCCTGAAGTAGCCATTGCAATGCTAGCTGGTATTATCATCTCGAGGGAGTTTTGCACAAGACAAGAAGATCATAGGAATCATCAGGTTCTTAGAAAGGTCTGGTGCCTGCTACACTGTATTCCATTGGCTAATCCTCAGGTGGGCTTCTTCAAACTTGTCAGGGTGCTGCACAGGTTTTGGGGGTTTTTTTTTTGGTTTGTGACTTTTTCTTTTTTTTTCATTTTACCCAATTATTTCTTGATATGTAAGGGTGTAGAGTTTGGGTTTTTTCCATTTCTTTTATTTGTTTGGGTTTCAGCCAGGAAAGAAGGAACTTTGGCCCAATATTTGAATTGCACATTAGAGATTATTACTTAATGTCTTTCCCCACATACCTCATTTGCTAAGAAAATAGTACTGAAACAGGACTTAGAGGTGAGTAGGATCTCCTTGTCTGGTTGACTACTTGCACAAAAACATATGTACCTCAGTACACGTAGATGATCGTCTAACACAGTAGGATGATGACCTGCAAGCAATCTTCTTCATCTGGTTTCCAAAGGCTTTTCTGCCAGAACAAAACTGGCTTATTCCAAGAACAGCAGACTGAGAGAACAACGAGCATGTATTTGTAGAAATACAATGTTGTGAAAAAACATTGAAGCTAACTGGGAACAGGACAGTTTTAAGCACTTGTATATCTGTGTTAACACAGCAGCCTGTCCAACACACTTGGCTCCTGAGAAGTCAGGAAGGTTTGTTCAGGTGAATTTTTTGCTACCCTGGCAGAGCTGTGCTGCTGCCATTATCCCAGTCAGTCAGATGGCACAGAGCCCAGTATCATATCACACAAATGTATCCAAGGAACCAGTGTTAATTGGACAGATACGGAAATTCAAACCTGACAAAATAGGTACGTCCTGCCTATTAATCTCATTTTGTGTTCTGTCTGTTTTTGTTTTGTATTCTCTATCTGTCCGTTGTATGTTCAAGGTGACAGTGAACAAAGGAGGATGAGAGACCCAAGGTCTGTGTTTATCAGACACAGTCTGAAAGACTTGCTGCCTCCTGAATGTTTCTCTCCACAGGAAGCAACCCTGATGTGTACTCTTGCCGTTGGGCAGATCAACCTGCCAGCTTCACACTTGCATCACTAAAATTTTCTCAACTTTACTTCTCAGAAAAATGGAGAAGAGACATACCAAAAACTTCTTAGAAATGCTTTCACAGCTTCTCTAATGCATTTTGTAGGCAAACAGAAGAATGCTGAAGAACAGTAAGCTATGGAGATGTTAATAAATATATTTGTTTGAAACATGTATTGAAAGTTGGGCTTCACACAATCAAACCTGTCAAAAAATATTTTAATCTGTATCACCAAAATATGCTTCTGCTTCACATCCTTACAGGCTGAGATGTTTCCCTGATACAGCTTTTGGAGTTTGAATTTTCCACATTTGGCCTATGAGAATTTTGTTCTGGCAGTTCCTGTCCAGCCGTCTTTGCTGATGTAAGCTTCAAAACTGTTGCTAAGAGGCAATTCTACTGGAAAGCAAAGACCTATCTGTGCTATGAGAGCTTAAATCCCCCCAAAATAAAAAATGCAGTGAAATGACCTTTTCTTCTGTTTGTTCTGTTACAGCAGTGTGTTCACGTAGTGATTTTCAGGCCTTGTAGCTGACTGTTTCTGCAGGACATTGGCATTCAGTGCTGCCTTTGCTTCTGGATGAATATGTAAAAACAAAAGTGTCATATTGTTTGAACAGATTTCTGGCCAGCCTTAATTTAGAACTGGAGTGTGTGCACATAGTTGGCTATATCAAACTATCAGTCATTCAAAAAGGTTTGCTTTGTTTAGTTACAAGGCAAAAAACAAGAGTTAGTGAGGCTAATTCTTGGAGACTGGAATTATCATATCAAACAGTGCTCTAAACTTGCGACAACCCAATGTCTCTTTATCTGGCTTGCGCTTTTGGAACAAACAGTGCATGACTTTAGACTCAGTTTTCATACACATCATAAACTCCAGCCAAAGGGAAAAATAAAAAGAAAACCAAGATTGTTATGACATAGCTATAAATACAGACAGTGAATTATAACAGTAAAATGTGTTATGCAAATTACAGCTAATTTTAAAATAGCCCAATCTCACTGCCTACAGCGTGAGTGAAGAATTATACAGCATTGTTCAAACTCTTAGTTCATTTTTTATCCCTTCAAACCATTCCTATCACTCCAAGTTTTTAGTTTTAACAGCTATTGAAAAAGGACTTTTATTGCCATATAAAAATAGCAGTGGGCACTTTTGTAAAGCACTCTGAGTTACAGAATTTATCTAATTAACATTCTTATTTGCTTCAGGTGGGTAGCTAGTGATTGCTTCTCCTTGTGCACACAGAGCTTCTGCTGTCTTCTCCTTTCTGTGACGTTAGACAGAGAGATTTACAAAGATACCATTTGGCAGAATATTTTAAAGAGATTTGTTTTAAGATGAGTGTTTCTTGAGTGTGAGGCATCACAAGTGGTTTTAGCCTCCCAGCTGTGTTTCGCAGCAGATGGGGCTGGCAAAAGCTTCATGTGATGTGACAGCACAGAATTAAGTTTGAAACAACACTTAAAGAAAAGATTTTAAGAAGAAAACAAGGTCGCTATCCATCTGATGCAAATCACACTAGGAAAACAAATTTAGTGAGAGGTCAATGAATTCTGGTTAAGAAAAAAAAAAAACCAAATCTTTGGACTGGCAAGAGACGACGTGTGGGAGCTGTTTAAAGAGACCACACTACTTGTCACTGTCCTTTTCTAAGTCTGTCTGTCCTCTATTCCATGTAACATATGTCTTACAGGAGGAGCTTCCTGATTTGGGGAATATATACCCACCAGAGAAAACGCTCCACCTTCCCCTTCGCCCTCACAGAAGTCTGGTCAAGGCAGAGTTAATTACTATACATAAAGAGTTTCAAAGAAACAGAGCTGAGGTGCTGGAGGGGAGACAGCAGAAAATCTTATATTAAAAAAATTGGGGGAACCAGACAGAGAGCAATGCCAACCTCTAATCTGAAAGCTAAAATATGTTTGTCTTCGAGGGCTTTCCTGTGTGCATTTTTCTGTGTGGAAGGCCAGATGGAGTTCCTAGGGGGAGATCTCAGACTGGGACTCAGCAGCCCCCGGAGTGCGTATTGCCTCTGTCCTCATCGTGCCCACATGTCCCCAGTGGACCCACAGCCTACTGAAGTTAACATTTTTGGGCAAAACGGAGCTCTGTTTCCTGTATTCTATAGCCAGGCTCAGCACAGCCTGACAATCTGTTTACAATATTCCTTAGGGCCTGGAGCACTTTTACCAATGAATATGTAGTTTGTCATAGTCATGGTCACCTTCCTCTGTTAAAAATAGTATATCATAGGAGTTCCTGCCTGTGCAGAGGCTTTTCAACCACATGCATGTATCCACACATAGCACTCTGCCCAAACAAGTTCCTCATAGCATCTCTCCTGGCCACCTATCCCACAGTACTAGGTAATGAAGGGACTGCTTTCAAAGTTAATTACTAAGAAATGACTGGCTCCTGGAGTGGGGCGAAACAGAGAGAGCGCCTTGGCTTACAAGGAGGAGCCAATGTATTTCCTTAATTCTACTTTAGTTTCCTACCCATTCTTGCTCCCAGTCCATTTAACAATTGTGTTTCAAAAGATTCAACTTCTGCTCCTAGGTTTTAATTTTCATTCCTCATGGTGGAGTTACCAGTTCCTTGAAAATAAATAGACAGGCAAATTACACAGCTGAATACATACAGTCCGAGCATATTTGTTAGTAGCTGGGCTAGAAGGACTGTGTACAGGACACACCTTGTGTGATAATACAGCCTTTAAATTCTATTCTTTCCAGCATGCCCTACAGACAGAATTGCTATCATCAGGTATGCTAGCTTCGCTTCTAATTTAGTTGGAGATCGTTCAGAAATTAAAAGCCAGGGCTCAGAGCATGGTACCAAGTAGCCAATGCATCAAGTTCTCTGTTTGTTGCTAGATTTCAAACACTTGCATTGTTTCTCACTTGCCCTTTTCAAACAACCATGGATACTCTGAGGTTAGATGAGACACGATGGTTTCAAGGCTTGGTATCATTCACTCTGTATATGCAATAAGCGGTGTATTGTGTTGATGTAAACAGCTCCCAAACCTGGCATGTTAATATTTCTTGCCTAATTTTTCCAAATGCTTGTCCAGTGAGTCACTGTGTGTTTTCTTCCTCCTTCAGAAGATTCTTCTCAGAAGGCTCCACGCTCTGCCACTCTGCTACAAGAATAGCTTTCTTTTTACATTTCTCTGTAGGATGCCCAACTAAGACATTCTTTTGCTTTAATTTTTCCCCTCAAACTACATTGCAAGACTGCATGTATTTTCTATTTCTGAAAATGTAGTATTTTTCAATTCTTCGACCCCAGATTTAGTGTCTGGCATACATACTCTGAGGACTTGTCCTGGGTTACATCTGCCTCTGCTCCTGCAGATACAATGGTGCTTCACATGGGAGTTTTCATTGTGTGTTTTCATTGTGGGCTCTTCCAGAGCAACTTCTTCAGACTTCATGATTTATTCAGGAGAGGAAGAGGGAAATGTAGAGGTCTTGTGATGTACTCAGCCTCCTGAAGCACAAGCAGCTAGCAAGCTGCATTACTTCTCAAAATAGAAGAATTTTATTATTCTTCAGTGTATTAAACCACACATTTAGGACAGATATCTATTGCCTGAAAGAGCTGAAACTAGAGTAGTGCCTGTGATCTGTAATTTATTTTTTCATTATTTTCTTGTTTGAAACAAAGTAAGTAGCTTTTCTGGTGGCTTCTGGGACAAGTTTTCACTGAAAGTATGCAAAAAGAGCAAACAGTTGAAAAGAACAGTGACAAGACACCCAGATAATACTGTCAGGGATGAGTTGCTCCGACTGGTCATGTGTCCTGTATAAACACACGGAGAAAAGGATCTACCTGTTTCATAGTGAGCTTATTGCCTCTTGATGAAAGTTTTAAAAATAGTTTAAACTCTGAAATAATTTTTCCTCTCTTCTCTTTGACAGTGTTAGATATAACACCAAATAAACTTCCATATGGAGAAGATGGCAAGAATGTAACATAAGATCTATGTCACTTTATTTTAGTCTACACTAAAGATCAAAGGTCTTCTTTTGTTTCCCTGATTGTCCCTCCATGCAAATCAAATAAATCTTTTTAAAAGCACTCAGCTGTGAATTGTTTCAGGTCACTGTTTTGTTTTAAATTTTATTTCCTTTATTTTTTAAAGAAATGTAGTTTTTCTATAATAAATTCCTCTACTTTGCCTCAAATGCATGTGATATCATCTCTCTCTCTCTCTGACTCACATAGAACCCCTGTGCCTAGTGCTATGCAGCTTCTCCAGTCCCACTCTTACCTAAAGCATCTTTCAGCTTCTACTTTGAGAGCAAGGCTGCTGCCTATGGCCCAGTTTGAGGCCTGATCTTCGCCAGATGCATAGTGAACTGTGACAGGCAACCTCGCAATGAGCAGTGCAGCACAGCCCTGAACATCAGCCTTGAAGGACAGGTTTGGCCAAAGGTCAAAATTCAGGCAAATGTTTTTTGGAATCTCTAAGTGGAAAAAAAACCATGGAGTGGATAGCAGCTGCCCAGGATCCAAACCAACCCCTGAACTGAGATTTTTAGTGTGAGTGTGGCAGCAGGGATAGCAGCAAAGCAGCCTGATGACAGGACAGTGCAGGGAGTGCTGGCCAAGAGAGAAAGGGTGGGCACACAGGTGGGTGTTTCTTTCTTTGCTTATTTGACATCATTGCCTATCTACACGTACGTTGCCTGACACCTACACTCATAGGTCCAGCACACCTAAGTATAGTAAACGTGTGATAAATCTCTGCTCTAAAGTTCATCAGAGAGTAAAATGCTCAGAGTTCCTTCCAAGCGCGCCATTATTGTGACCTTACAGGATCTCACTTTGATACGAGAGATTAGACTTTTAGGAGCTGTGGCTACAGACAAAAATACAAAGAGGTTTATGGTGTTTAGGACCTTGTAGTTTCCCTGTATCTCACCAAAGAGGAGACCTTAAAGTGATGTCCCTTCAGCATTGTGCAGCTGGAGCAGGGAGGAGCAGGAATCACTCTTCCCTGCCTCCATGAAAACCATGCTGTTTTGACTTAAGGCCTCCAAACCTCTGTATCTTGAAAACACTTGTCAGTCAGTTGCTCCGGAACAGACAAAGAGAAGTGGAAGCTTCAGATTCAAGTGCAAACGTTGCTGGGGAGTATCTGAAATAAACATAGTGTTCAAAAGCTGAAGGTCTTTTTTTTAGTCAAAAACTAAACACGCTTCGTCAAACAAAGCATGTAAGTAAGAGGTGTAGCACAAAGCACAGATAAAACACCTGTTTTCTGCAAAGCTGTCTGGAAGATCTACTTGTCCTGTCAGACTAATTCTGGTGCTAGAGGAAGAGGAAGGAGAGGGAGGCACGCTCTCCCTGCTGCTCTCAATGGAGTCCCCCACCCAGAGGCTGCTAGATTAACCACTTCACTGTTTTGTGCCAATCTCGTTATGTGTTCTTGTTAAAACCTTTATTATTCATGGATGCAAAAATCCCATCATTAAAACAGTATAAATATTCATACTGTGTGCATTTCATTTAGCCACTTGGCAAAACTTCTCTGGAGTACAAGAGTTTTGAAGAAATTTGGCTAATGAGACCAGAGTACAGGAAGTGTGCACCGTTTTCCTTTCTTTTTACCTGCAAATAAATGCAGAATAACCAATTAAGTAAACAACAAGAAAAGGAGCAGGTATTCACTAGCAAGGGTGATACCCACGCTTGTTTTGGCTTCTGTATCAAGTGGAACACAAAGCCTTTTGTAATGCAAGTATGTGCAAGAACCAGGATATTGTAAAACTAATGTACAAATCCTGATAAGCATCAGTGCGTGAGTTCATCTGGCTTTGCCTCACATTTAATGTCTAACCATTAACATCGTGCATGATCCACACCTTTGTTCAATCCTTTTTAAGGCAGAGCAGCCATCCTTCTCTTTGCAGTCATCCTAAATAGAAATGTAGTTGTATCCTGCTCATTGAAAGTCAGTTTATCTGTGCTCTGCACTCCTGATTCAGCTTCAGGATCTTTGTGATTGCAAAGATAAAACAAAAAGAAAAGTTACTCCCAGACGCAAGTTTAAAAACCACTGTTAAATGGGGGAAGATCTCTCACAAGGGCCTGATCCTTCAAAATCCTGAATTGCCAGCTCCACATGCAACAGCTCCAGATACAGCCTCGAGGAGCCTTGCGGAGTGCAAGATTTAAAGTTTTTCCTGTTTCAGGAAGGTGTATGTTTTTAAATGAGGTGTATGTTTTTAAATAAGTTGTATGTTTTTAAATGAGGTGTATGTTTTTAAATAAGTTGTATGTTTTTAAATGAGGTGTATGTTTTTAAATGAGAGTAGGTTTTCAACACTGATCGATGTTGGCCTGATGGAATGGTAAATCTTTCCCTGACTTCCATGAGCATAGTGCTTGACCACAGGATCACTTCTAGAGAGCACAATCTGGCACCTTGCAGGTTTTCCATTTAATGTTTTTATGAATTTCAACAAATAAGCAAAACTTTTAAGCATGGACAGCTTACACCAGTAGCCATTTCCTTGGCTCAAAGTCTACTGTATACTTCCTGCTGCTGCTTAGCTGTCTGTAACTGAATGAGCTCTCTTTTTCTTCCCCACCCTTTCTCCATCCCCACTGTAGCAAACAGAAGCATCAGGATACAGGCAGTGCTATGTAATGCACAGCATGCCAAGTTTCCACTGAAGCATTCACACCCAGCCAAGGGCCTGTTTCTTCTGACCCTCCCCAGGCAAGGACAGTTGCTGCAGGACCACAGGTAGCTATTTGCAATATGTAGCACTCCATTTATTCCCAAGTGAAAAAAGGATCAGAACTTCACTATCACACCAGTGCTGCAACTTCAGACCTGAAGATGCTTTGCTTTTGTTGCATTAAGTTTCTCAGCTTCTTATTCCTGTATTTTGCAATAGGTAAAGTGACAGTGAGGAGAAGGGAGAAAAAAAAAGCCTCTTAAACTTCTTGGACTAGGTGGTCAGTGATTAGTCGAACCTTTAGTTAAGATATTGCAAGTTACAGTACATTACAACAAAAGGCACAATTGGTTCTCAGCAGTAGAAGGAACAGAGGGATCCTGATACCTACAGTACCCTATTGATTTACTTGACCTTTTCCTTTTACAAATACCATACAAACAAAAACTTCAGTTTTACCAACAACAGTTCTGTCTGTGGATAGAGAAATGTGTTTAAATGTTAAAATCAGTAGTGGAAAATATATATGGCTAAGTGGCAAAGTGTGTCCTGCAAAATAGCACTTAAAGCATGCTTTGAACATAAGAACTGAAAGATAGCTGTGTGTAAGAATGCATTTAAGATTGTATATACAGAAAGAGGCATATTTCTTCCTTTTGTTACTTCAGACATATACTACAAGGTGAATAAGCATCTAGAAATCACTCTGTGCTCCTGATCTTGAACGCAGTGTATGCTTTCGTAAAGTTCTAGCCAAAACAGAAAATTCTTCTTTCCCTCCAAGTAGACATCTAGCTTGCTGCCCTGCAATTTCTTGTATTTATATTTCTCCTCGTGTAACAAAACTTGCTTGAAGAATATTATAGGAAAAATGAGTGTTTCAAGATGTGCTGGTGGCTGCAAGAGTTATCTTGTGGTTTGAATTCTTCGGAAGTACATATGACTGACAGTATCAATCAGCTAACAGATTTATCTAGGGGGAGGGAATCAACAAAAAATGTGCTTAGCTCTTCAACATTTTTCCGGTATCATTCCCACTTTCATTTTTCTTTAAAGGATATTTTTGCATCTAACAAATACTTTGTTTTAAAAGCTTCTAGATGGTCTAGGAGACAATTTTAACAAAAATTTTAAATTGGTGATACTTCAGCTTGCTTTGATTCATAGCAGTAAATCAAAATTGTGCTGAAAGCAAACAATCATAAATAGCCATCTCGTATAAGAGCTGTCTATACTGCAGCCTTTACAGTGAAGACTGAATCTTGATCTAGGCTCCTAGGCAACCACCTGTAATACAAAGATTAATCATGTTTTAAACTAAACTAATTTAAACTAGTTAGGGCAAAGCTAAGAAAAATAAGAGTTATAAGGAAGGAGGCACTTTTCAATCCTGTGCTGTTAAAGACTGTAAAAAATGTAACCATCCCAGTTGGTTACCACATCTCTAATCTATATAAATCAAAGCTTTGTTTTGAATGAATAAAACCACTTTGGCACACAACCATATCATAGTGGTATGATGCATGCCTGAATATCCCTAAGAATGCCCTCAGAGGTACTCTGTGAGCAGAACTATTCTGCAGAAGGAAAGATGAGGGAGCACAAAGGCCCATTGTGCACACTAATGCAGAAAAATGAAATCAAATACCATTCTCAGCAAAAGCAGAGTGTCTTCTGAGCAAAGGCTATTAAGTGTGTCAGACTGCAGGATATTTTCTGGACATGGCTATTATGTTAAGACATACTGAACATGTGTCACTTATATCCCTGCCCTGGTTGTAACATCACAGGTCCAGAGGAAAGAAGTCTGGTGCATCAATACTTTGTATCAAAAACTCATACACACTTTCTTCTCTCACCAAGCTGTCACTTCTCATTTGTAAAGAAGGTTAGAGTAAGTTATAATTAGTACTTGCTGCCCTGTCAACTAATTAAATGTAATACAAAGTTTTCAGTGGGTTTGGTGCTAATGTGGTGTTATTACAGCTGAGTTTTGAATGCATGGTGCATGTATTATAGGTTTCGGTACATGCCCCCTACCTTCTACGACCTAAATTCTCAGGTTAAATCTATCATGTGATTAGTGAACGGGCACTGCCAAAGACAACCATTTCAGACTTAAACACAAGTCAACCCCAATCTAGCCCTGTGCATTTTTAGAGGTGCTACATCAGCATCTGGGGCTAGGGGTGGAAGGAAGAAAGAGGAGAAGCAGCCAGTCAGCTGCTTGCTTCCCCGTTCTTCCTCTTCCCTTCAGGAGGCACCCTTGCTCCAGTTCTCCTGCCCATGTGACTCCCACTGCTCTCAGCCCTTTTCCTTGCTTTTGTAAAGTAAAATATGGCTGAGATTTCAAAGCCACTTCCAACCTCATCTCTTTATCAGTTTAAGGGCATCCTGGATAGAGGGGCATCGTGTGCAGCTGTCCTGTTTGCACACCTCTAGGGCTGACTCTATTCCTCAAGAAACTAGAGTTACACGATACAACGACGTGTTATCCAGGGGAGTAAGGAAGACTGCTCAAGAGGTCCAGAGCAGAGCAAAAGTGATGATGGAAACCATGTCATGCTTCAGCATTTGGTCAACATAGTTCCTTACTTTCCTAAAGATTTGGAAGAACTATGAACAAATTTGAAAAAAAAAAAAAAAAAAAAAAAAAAAAAAAAAAAAAAAAAGAAGGTAAAGAGCAGAGCAGCCAGGCTTTAGATCAGCCAGGATGTTGGGAGTTACAACTCCAGATAGTCAGTCGTTGTGCCCACTGCACTCTTCACATTTTCCCACTCATACTCCTCATTGCTTTCAATTGCCCACAAATATGTAAGGTAGGTACAAATAGCCCCCAAAATAAAGACGTAATTCATTGAACAAAAATGTAGCCTAAGAGAATCAAATAAAATGATGAAAATCTTTAATTTTATTTAAGTATAATTGTACGGACACGTGTATATACAAATACAGATCTTCCGGGGCAGGGATTTTCAGTGGGGTTTTTTTTAACATTTTCTTTTAAGTTCATATAATGTAAGCATTTCAAAACCAGCACTCAATGAATAAGTGCAAAGAAACTGCAAAGCAGGGCAGTACAAGCACAGGACCACACTGAGCTGGACTTTCATACCCAGATGCATACACAATGAGTGTCTTCAATGGGGTGTCAAGAGTAAGCATGGAAAGCGGATTTCGCAGACTCATGGGTAACCTCCAACATGCCAGCATCTATTAAACTGTACAGACAATGGCAGCAAGCCTATTGTAGGGAGATTTGTCTCACATCCGAGAAGCTTGAGGGCAAATGCATGGGAAAAATTCAGTGATGCCAGACCAGAAACAGATCTGCCCATTCACAGCTCCAAATTAAAAAAGGAGGAGGGTGGGAGAGGAGGAAAGGCAGGAAGAGTGAAGAGAAGTGTGGAGGGTTGTACATTAGAACTAGTGACTACAAAATCCAAGTGTAATCAAAGGAGGGGAAAAGTTAACACTCTAAGCCTCTGAAAGTGATTGAACCACTGCTCTCACAAGGCAATGGATTAAGTTCAGTTTTGAGGGTTAGGGGTGGGAATCAACAGGAACAAATACAACCACTTTCCTTCCACAATTATATAGGAAAGGAAACAATGTACTAATCTACACTCAATACGTCCCAAGTTTTTTTCTGGTTCTTTTGGAACCAAGTACATACATATATCGCACATGACACTGGCAAGATCCTTTCTGGAAAAAAAAACTATTCATGGAAACAAAACCAGAAGGAAAATAGGAAGAAAGAAATAAAAGAAAAAAAAAAATCAAACAAAATAACAAAAGAGTTGATGTATCCCCAAAGCCTTTTTAGAAACAAACATGATACAAAAGAACAAAAACCAACACAGAAACCACAGGGCTCCAACATCAGACCTTTAAACATTGAGGACAAAACATTGATCATCAAAAGTCATGTTGTTACAGGTCTTGACGTTGTGAAGTCTTGCAATAGATGAGGATTTTCAAAGATGAGTCCTGTATGCTGCAGTGTCATGGCCACTTGTCTCTCAGTTCTCAGCCATGATCACACTTGATGCTTCAAAGCTCTGTCTTGTAATCAACGCGTGATTTTAATATCCTGAAAGTCTATTGTTCTCACTTACAAAAGACATAAGAATCAAATTAATACTTTATTATCAAACACTATATACAACAGAGGTTGCTAATAATACAGAATTTAAAGAACATAGCTTTAAGTTTTACTTGTCATTCCTTTGCCATCCAAGTAAGTACAGTACAAAACAATATTCTAAACTAACACGAAATGTTACCTTGTCTATTAAAGGATACACAGTATCCACTAAACTGACTGATCCCTATTTTCCCTGCTTCACATTGCAACGCCCTTGGCAGCCAGGAGTGCAGGTCACGGGGGTAAGGAAGCCACCTAGGCTGAAGGAGAATCAGTCCCTCAGACTTGAGCTGGAGCAGATAAAGGGGAAGGGAGCAGAAATGTCCTTATTTTGGGCCAAGATCTGCATTTAAAGCATCCAGAGATTTGCAATGCAACACAAAGCCCATCAGCGTTTATGTACTTGGCATGACTGGGATTGCCTGATGCCATCAGCTATCGAACTGGCAGTGTCCGGTACACTCCCAGCCACCCCAGGCAGTGCAGGGACCTGCCTTGCAGCTGTGTCACTTGTGCTGTTCCTTATCTACCCAGTAGGCTCTATGGTAAAATGAAGGGTTGAATTTCACCAGAAGTAACACTAGTGGAAATTGTTTGCCGTAGATAAACGTACATCTCAAACTCCGACATCATTCAGAGACAAAGGATGAAAAAGGAAGCCACCATTTCTACCTGAAATTGGCGCTACTGCCCGTAATTACTATGGATCATTTTAATATGATTACCTATCACACAATATTATCTGTGCTCTGGTTAATAATCCATTTGATAAGGTCCACTTTGATTAAGCTCACCTCACCGAAAGCTTTTTAATTCCTACCTACAGGAAGTATTAGTGTCTGCACCAAGCACATCCACATTAAAGAGAGAAAAGTGCCAGACAGCCTGTAATGAGACGATGACTTCCCTTTGCTGTTTAGACTGTGTATCTTTATTGTGTGCACTTGACACTAGAGGAAATTTCCTACATTCCTCTTGTAAGCACAGGCCCTGCATTGTATGATATCAGGCAAGCCCAGACCATAGTTTAGCATGCATAAAACCTCCCTTTACATCTTAAATTTATTTCCCCCTTTCCTCCTTGTTTGAATAGTGGGCTACTTTAACTTCTGGATCAGTTTTCCTTATTCAAAAAAAGCCCACAAAGTACTGTCCATTAAGGGTATCACTCAATTTTGTTACAGCAGACTTTTTCTTCAGAATTACTATAGAAAACCCTTGTTTTGTTTGAATGTGCTCCATCTTTTGTTTCACATTTGACATAATTATCACAGCTTTTCTTACAAAAGCTCTGTTTCAGTCTTGGTCTGCTATTTCCCCGATTATGCTTAGCAGTTCAAATTTCATGGCAACCTAGCCAAAGAATACCCCAAGGCTTGCACTTCCTGGCAAATTACTTCTTAAAGTTCTACACTGGCCAAGGCTCAGATTCCTTAAACAGGGACACTCCTAGTTCCATCATACAAGACAGTCCCATTTCCTAATTGCATCAAGGGTTACCACTTCTCTCACATATTTAAACAGGACAAGCATATATACTCACTCTCAGCATAAAGTATATCTAAATAATGTATTTTCTATTCTAGTGGATTTTTAAAAAAATATTTTGTTAAGTCTTTGGGAGCCCATCTAGTTCATCTCCGGCTGATAAACACATTTCCTCTACTCTTCAAACTGTGCTGGGAAGGGGAAAAGATAAAAAATCAACACTTGAATTCGTATTCCACACTTCTTTTCTTTCCCCCCACCAATGCTACTAGACAGTCCTGCCTTCTTCTACATGTGGTTTATTCCCATGATTGAGGAACTTGCAGGAGAGACAAATCAAGAGCACACTGGAGATCCCGTGTCCCAAACATGTTTTCTCTGGCCACTGATGTCCTTTCTTAGCATGTACTGACACCCAGAGCAGCATCCAAGGCTATCAGCTACTAAGTCAGTGCTGGGGAAGGTCACTTTATTCTCAAAAGTGCCTCTGCATTTCAAGAAAAAAATTGTAGCACCACGGTGATTTGTTTTAAAATAAAATAATCCGGTGTGCATTATCCCCTTAAAACGAAATAACAGAGGCACTCACACCCCCAGTGAAGTTTCCTAAATCTGACCTTGCCTGCTGTATGCTAACATTCCTAAATACTAACTTCTTCCTCTCACCAAAGACAGCGTTTTCACTTGTGAGCACAAATTTTACTGTCAAAGATCTTCCAAGACAGTCCTGTAAGAAATATCATCTTTCCCTTTCAGAAGCCTGTTCATTTAGAAACTCCTGGAGGAAACGGTATTATATTATATGTATTCTTAATATTTCCCCTCCAGTCCTGACATGGTGGCACGATGCCTTGCATGATCATCTTACAGTGCTGAACGAGAAGGCATAAGTACTGTACCAGAGAGAAAACTCTCCCAGGCTTTCACTCACTTCCCTTATCCTTCACTGACTGCATCTGCCACTATTGTTCCTTGTCCACATATGGATGACACAGTGAGCTAACGGAGGTGACTTCTTAAAGGAGAATGCAGAGGAAAATAAGAATCACTAGTGTCACTATTATAGTTTGGCATTTTCATTTGGAGTCCTTTTATTTATATAGAGGGGTTAAGAAAGTCACAGGGTAGGTAGGGATGGGTGCTGAAGCTAGTTATCCCCTTCAAATTTTTGCTGAGTTCAGGCTAAAAGGGAGAAGAAAAGGGAAAAGGGAAAAATAACAATTTGACATCTGCAAAAACAATAAAGTCCCTTTCCTGGGATGAGCAGTTAGGTGGATCTTTGATGTTCCAAGACCCTGATATTTTCTGTGACAGGTTGCCGGAGCATACTGTGCTATAATATCAAAAGCATTGCCAGGAGGAACAATAGAGTTGCCAAAAGCCGGCTGGGTATCCTTGGTGTCTGTGCCGCATTCTCACCACGGGATGGCTCGGCTGACTCATGTACGGTATCATCTGTTCAAACAGAAAGCATACATTCCAATGAGATTTTGCATCCTTAATAAACTCTCACTGAGCTGACAACTGTAAGTAGATTTCACTGCCTTTACGAAATAGGGCAATGAACCTTGTGCTGTCATTGACTTTCACAAGCGTGTAATACCTCATTATGTAACCAACTCGGGGCCAAGTCCTGCATTTCTTACTGGCAAAACTCCCACTGAAGACCAGAGGAGCAGAAAGTAAGTCTGATTTCAGCAGATTGAGGAATGAAAGATTCCTCCTCTAATAAAACACTATAGCTCTAGCTTTGGATGGCTCATTAGATAGCAATGTCAATAGTGAGGCAGCTAAATAAAACCACCTGACTTTCAAAAGGGCTTTAGGAAGAGTTGCACGTGCTCAGAATTAATTTTGCAGTTAATCCCCTTACCAAGTTACAGATTTTGGCTTCTGAATTTGAAATGACAGCCTGTAAGCCCAAGCATATATTCCACTTCCACGCATAAAATTTCCACTGAAGCATACTGCATTTGGGGATATGCAGAGGATAGAAGACCAGTCTCCCTTTCTTGAAACAGAATTTTAAAGGCTAACATATAATAATCTCCAATTTTATAGAATACATATTAAATCCGGAAAACCTCATAGGTAACAGACTACCTTTTATGGTACACAGAATACAGATTTACATAGATGCTGCTAAAACTAATGAAAAAAAGAACCAGCTGAGGTGGGAAAACATGCCTGCTCATTGGTGGCAGAAGACAAAGCAGTAGAAAATATTAAATTTATGATGCCAAATAAAGCTCTGTTTACTTTTTGTAAACTAAAGATCAGCCTTAAAGCCACAGCTTGTGCCATAAAAAAAAAAAAGGTAGGTAAAGTAAAATTCTACTTCAGTTTTGTTACAGGTGTGGTATTTTTCTCTGCTAAGCCCTCGACATCCACAGCTGTCTAATTTGGATATTTTAAAAGTAATCTGCCTGAGGTTTGCCATAAAAAGTCAGCTCTGTGTTTGAATTTTCTTAATACTAAATGAATGAAATAAGCCAAACCATTTTAGGAAGTGTGACGTGGCCTCAAAATGTATTCATGACTTATTTTAGAGTGTCTAAGTTTCCAGGAAAATTAATAGTATCTCACTACTTAGTGTAACAAGCTCTCCCATTTTATGAGAGGTGTCTACTTATCTATGATGTATCTGTCTTGTAGCTCCCATCTCAACAAATTGCACTGCCAGGATTACTCTGCATGAGAGCTGTGCCATTCCAATTAAAGGCACTGGGGAAGTGGGAGTCAGGATACTGGGATCACCATGCCACTTTGGCATGAAGCCTTTCACTTTACTCAGCTTTAGCTAGAAACAAGCTCCCTCCCCTTCATACCCTTGCAACCTAGCACAAAAGCAGATAGAGCACTTAGCATCATTTAGGTTAACAGGCTCTTCAGCCTCAGTTCGGTTACACAGTAAGATGCACAATAAACTGGATTAGCAATCTATCACATGGGTTTTTTTCCAGCACTATTCGATGCCACAATTGCATCAGGCTTATCAACAGGTCTTCAGTGCTGCTTAAGGCAAAAGTATGAAAAGTAAGCACCGTCAGCTGTAAATACATCCATATTCACGTTTGTAAGAAAGGGACACCATCAGATTGAAGTCCCACTGACATCAATTGGAAAGACTGGCTGGAATAACTTCAGTTACAGCTCCTGACCATGTATAGCAGGGAGACCCAGGCACTTCAGTCCTGAACAAGGACTAGTACTTTTCCTCCAAAATTATTCCAAAGGAATCTAAAAATTTCAGTGAATGCTGGCTACTGAAAACTGCCATTTCCAGTGGTTGTCAGTACCAAAAGCTGTTTCACATTTCACTTCTGAGTTACATCCTCGTGTTTTGGTGGCACTGCAGTGAGAATACAATACTTCACAAGAGCAGCTTCCCAATTAAATCATACTTTAGGAAGTTACAGGGAAAAAATATCCCTGTTCTAACTGTCAGCTCTACTTCTTTTCATATATTGATATGTCAGCTCTTCCCAGTCTGGAAACATTTACTCACTGCTCATGAACTAAAACTACAGGGGAGAATGATGTGCATTACCTTCTACCTCTTGCATCATCAATAGAATTGCAAATAAGTCTGAATTTGCAACAAGGAATGTCAACAGTTTTTTCCTAATTACATGTATGAGTCAGCACTTAAACACAATAGGGCAGAACTAGTGTAGAGCAGTAATAAATCCTCACTCTCTTTGACTATCAGACACTGTCACAACTGGAACACTAGCTACTGCTAAAATAGCTCTACGGAAAAGCCCTAAACTAAAAAGATTACTTCTTTTAAATGAAAAATATGGAGATCTTCTAAGATGCCATTTTTATAAAGCCATTCTTCACAGAATTAATTTTCATGTAACATTAAGGGCCTCCTTTCAAGAAATCATCTGGGTTTTCTGTCAATGCAGTCCCAAGGTCTCTGCACTCGTATATTAGAGCATACAATTCATCTGTAGTTCTCAAAATCACTTTACAAATATGATTTTCCTTGGAGGTGCAGAGTTATAACACTGCACATTCTTTAACGCTTAGGGAAAAGGTTTTGCTTTATTTTAAATACTGAAGGCAAGTGATGAAGAGGATAAAATTCCTGAGTAAAATTCGGAAGGTTACTGTTAAAGACTGGGAATGCTAGCAGTAATTAGAAAAAATTATTTTGACAGCCATGAATTTTTCAGATCACATAGCTTTAGAACATATGCTTCAGGTATAATTTTTCCAGATATGGACAGCTGCAATTTTTGTTTAGAGACTTTTTAGTTTTATTATTAAGGAGGAAGAGAAAGGGAGGACAGGAATAGGGCCAATTACTTTCGTCACTTCTGAAATAAGTGTGATCTCTATAGACCAGTTTCCTATAAATTCCTGAACAAAACCAGTGAAATTATAAGGGTTTAAAAATCACACAAATGGTGATTTTTAAAAGAAAGGTAACAGTAAGTAATCTGCTGAACTTGACCCTCCTGCCTCCCAATTCTTCTGTCTACTGTGGAAGAAGACAGTGGCAGGCTAGGGGAGAGGACAGAAGCAGAAGATGCACACCAGAGGAAGGTAAATTAGTACATTACACAGACCACATGCAGCAATCCACCAAGGCAAGCCTAACAGCCTAATAACTGAAAAGTGCGACAGCAGTTGTCATATCTGGGAATGACTGATTGATTATCTAATGGTGGCTGGTTCAAATGATAATGCAAATATACACTGATGTCAGGATAGGGAACTTTTTGGTACCAAACCTTCTCATTAAAGCTATTATTTCCTCCTGGTAACACAAATAGTATTTAATCTCAGACTGCAGGATGGTCTTCGTATGGTTTTATTCCCTAGTTTGCTTGTCGCTTTCTAACAACCTGCTTTTGTGATGATGCCAGTTAGGTATAGCCATTCAACGGGAATTGAGCGGCAGTGCTGAAAAAAAATGCTCAGTGAATTCACCAAAATCAGGCATTTATTACTCGAATGACCTCTTTTGCAAAGCAGTAACAGGAGAACTACACATCGATTAGCCTACGTTCACCAATCACAAAAATGTAAAAAAGTGCATTGAGTTTCTAGATTTGTAGGTTACCTAGAGAAAGGGAAAGATCATCCATCCTAATGCCTTCTGTAGAAGAATACTGTTAATAAATGCATCTACTGTAAATGCACTCTCCTTGCATTTAGATTTGCTTAGAGAACAGCTTTGATTCTCAAAACCAAAATTTTTAGTAGAGTTCTGAAAATCCTCTGAAAGAAAAATAGTAAAATCTATTGTGTATCCATAGGTAAATAATTCAAACTGAAGAACTTATGAAAGCCTTATTTATACTTCTGTATGAATAACGACTTTTAGTTAAAGGAACTGCAAATAACAAAGAGCAAAAAATAGTATGTTTCTTCATACCACAAGGGAAGTCTCTTTCAAATAGCGTAAGAGAGAAAAAAAAAACCTAAAAGATCTTGGTAATCTGTTTTTCAGGGTATGTACTAAATGGTACATGTGTAATTTTTTTCTAGTATAGTTTGTGTATTTAACAGTGTATTTAAATTATTGAGGCTTGAATACAACGTGTCAGCAATGTGTAAATACATATAAAACAAACAGGTAATACCACTATTGCAAATATTTTTCCTACATACCTACCTAATTTTAACATCATGAGCCATCCCATTGAAGTTGGTGGGATTACTCACACACCTAGAATTAAACATGCTTCTATCTGCCATAAACCTGAGCCATACAAACAATACACATGCACCTTCCACACAGAGACACATCAGCTTGATGGATGGTGGAGGTTAATGCAACTTTGCCCTGGGCTGATGACGGGCTTTATCATAGCAAGCATTATTCTTATTCTTAAGGCAGTGTTTTGCAAAAAGGACAGAAAAGCCCTTCAAAATGCTTCAGTAAAAACAGGATAGGAATTTATATATATCAGAATGCGTTTGTATGCATATGTAAAAACAATACTTCGCCTAACCAAATATACATACAAATGTATGTAATTTTAAAGGACTAATTTCTTACTTAAACACTAACTCTGTCAGTTGCATGCCTGTGTCATGCACTAGCACTAAACGAGCAGTGGGTCTATTTTTCTGAAACTCTTTTGAAACTACATAATAAATGAAGTGTGCCCATTGACTTTATTTCTAAAACTTTGGGCCCAGTTAGTAAATAGTGTTTTGCCAGCATGCTGGGTGTTTGGCTTGGATGGGCCAGTGACTTCACGATATTGGTGAAAATTTTACACTGGCACACACCATATTTTGTTAAACCACATCACCCAAAAACCAAATAAAGCAACATTTTTCCTCCCCTGCATTAAACAAGGATACAGGAAATACACCATAAGAGAGATTAGCACTGCTAGAAATGTGCAAAAGCAGAGCAGTTCTACCATGCAAAGCATGCAGAGAAAAGAGGAAAAAAAGTACTGAAGCACCACAGGGATACATGCATTTGTTAAAAGAGATTCTCTAAGCATACTAACCTGCTGGTTCTAATGAATTTTCTACTTTGTCGTTAACATCGAAAACACGATCATGAACACCTATAGTTTTCATACAGCTGTCTATAACAAAAATAGAGATAACAGCCAAATATGTTAGTGAGACACCCTTAAACTCCCCACTTTCCTTCTTTTCTCTCTCTTTTTTCTATTTACTACATATAATTAAGCATAATCATATTTTAAAGTCTGTGGCACTTGTCCAAATGCCAGTATAGTTTTCCATTTGTACAACAGTTTAAGAAACAACAAGTTAGCAACTGCCATATAACTCAAACAAAGCTTTATGAAAAATGATAAGAATATATGATGAAAATCATAACACATGTTGCTGTACAGAACAGATACACAATATTTAACAGTAAAAAAAAAAAAAAAAAAATTACTGCTGTTTACTAGACCACACAGTAAAGCATGCGCTAAAAAGCCACCCTCAAAAGCTTAATCTGAAGAACTTACTTGCTGGTCGCACAAAGACCTTAAGCTTTAGACAGGATCTCCTTCCATTATCTGGGATCGGAGAAGCTGTAAATGGGGAAAAAGGAAAGACAAGTGGAAGAGTAAGAGAGTGAAAATGCAAATAATCTTTTGTGCTAATACAAAATGTGCTTTATCTTCCCTTCATCTGAAGGGCTGGACACATTTCAGCATCTGCGTGTAAGGACTTCAAGTGCACAAAGTAGCTTCATTATGCAAAAGCAGGGAAAGAATCACAGATTTTACTCTAATCCCTTTTTTTATTATTTTACAAGGAAGAAGTGAAGCACATGTTATTTTCAGTGTTTCATTATCTCCTTTCACCTTTCCACACCTTCTTCTCAAGAGGTTGTTTAATATGGTTTCTGCTGGAGGTGCCTACTCTGAAAAATTACACTTCAGAATAATTAAGATCACTTAGACAAAAGCTAGTCTTGAAACACTAGGCCATAGGCTTCAGCAACCCAAAAAGGGATGAAAAAACAAAATTACACTGAGGGTGACAATGCTAAAAATAGAACTGCATGTCTACTCCCACAAAAGCAGAAATACACACCATTCAATTCTACAGTAAAATCAGCCTCCATATGCTCCAATACATCTGCTTTTGTTGAGAAAATACTTACCTTGCTTCAGTCAAAACATGATTCCCCATGTTACGTAACTAACAAACCAAAACCAGCTTATTCCTTCTTTCTGCCCTCCCTCCCCATTTCCCATTCAAAGTATTTCATTTTAAAAGTAGTTACTGTATTAAGAGAAAAAGAATAAGTGGAAACAACATGTCTAGCACTAATGTAAAAGATCATACATACACATAAGACTAGTGTCAGCACCTACTTCTTTCCCAGGAAAAGTGCTCCTGTCAAAACGTCCTTTCTAGAACCATACTTGCCTCAAAACAGATTATCACAGGGAAATACACCTGCCTGTCACCACAGGCTGGAGTCTCTAGTGTATTGTCTGTCAGTCTGAATATGTTGGTAAATGTCATCAATGTCTGCAATTTTGAAATTTTACAATGGCCTGCAGTTCAATATGCACACTGCAGACAAGCGACTTGACTTGGGCATGCAAATTTTCACTTGTGAGAGATCATTTGTATACATACTTTTTTGCCCTTGCAGAAACCCTCAGGAGCTACAGCTGAAAAATATTGCTTGCAGAACTGCAAAGTAATTTTTATTTCATTGCCTAGTCTCTCCTATAATTTAAAAAGTTATGTACCAGGGTAGAACAAGTTGCCTTTTGTGGAAAATAGCAACTATTGGAAGCTGTCTTGATGTTTAAAAACATTTTTTGATAGGATGTTAGTTTGTTCTTTTTATCACTGTTTCATTCATTTGTATTAATTCTGTCCCTGTTTGTGACAAATAACTATAGTGATTTATACACAGATATATGAATGCACACTCTTTATCTTCATGCTAAGCTCACACTTGAAGGGCTCCTCAGCTAACTTGAAATTAATTCCCCTAGTCTTTCATGATGAGCTTCCAAGGCAAATGTCACCTTTTTCCTAGAACTTACCAAGAAGAACAAATTCAGTATGAACAAAAAAAGGGGCAAAGTAAGAGTCCAATACAGTTAACGGTGTGGTTCTGCACCTGTTGGGAAGTGCTTGAGAAATTTTTTCCCTCTTTTAATCAAAAGACAAAAGTGTGTAGAAAAGATGCTCGCTGCTTCACAATGAAAAGCAGTTAAGAAGTGTTAACAGCTGGCTTTGCTGTAGGCTCTTACTAAATCAAAGTCAGAAAAACTCCCCCTACTGACATTTACAGTAACTGGTGTGTTATTTAGGGCACAATATTTGCACTCTGTGGTTATATTCAGGAAATTGTCTCCTTTCTGTGGCCCTTACTGAATATATGCAACTGGCTAAATGCTTTGCTCAGACTAAACAGACAGTTGTAGATTTCTCAAAAGATAACAGTCTTACAGTCATTACCACATTACTAGCATAAAGGTGGAAACAAGATTTCCAACATTAGCCCAAATAGAGTTCGTGCAGCAATTTTATCAGTAATGGATTTTTCTTGCTCAGAAATGATTTCTGAAGTGCATCATGACACATATTCATTTAAAGACAAGTTTTAGCTTTGATGCTTACATGCTGTTGTTTACGTCCATAAAATAAGCATGCTTGGGCTCACTGCTGTTTATTAAAATACCCTGTTAGTCAGTGACTAACTAGGATACCACTGACTAGCTAGCATAGCTAGGAGTTAATAATATTTTACCTGCAAAAACCAGAAAATTAATGCTTTGTAGGTATAAAGTTTATATGTTTACATAATATTCGCACACAGTTCAGAGCAAACAACAGCTAGAGATTGGCCATGTTCTTTGGAAGAAAAATATTAAAATCCATTCCCTGCTTAAATCTTTTTCCACTAGTCCTCACATAGGTTTGCATATATACCATATCATGAACTGCAGTCCTATTACAACCATAGCAGTTGCATTTAACTCATCATCCCAGAAACTGATGCAGTTTTAGTGATAAGTATGAATAAGTGTTTTTTCTTTTCCAGGGAAATGATGTACTGTCAATGTTTGCAATAAACCTAGAAAGATTCCGCTTTAATCAGTGTTCTACTCCTTCAGAAGGAATAATAATGAATTTTTAAAAAATCAAATGGCGTATTGTTCTGCTCTCACATCTGCCTCAGCAACCAAGAACAAGGTAATAAAGGGATACACTACAACCTCTTTGGCCTTCCTGAGAAATTAAGAACTGTTTGCCAAGCTGGATTACTTCAATACATTTTTTTTTTCCTTCCTTTCTTCTTCTCCCTCTCTCTCCCTTCTCCTTTTCATCTTAAAAGAAAAAACACAGACCAGTTGCAGTATTTGCCTTAAGACCAGATGTATCACCCACAGGGAAGAGTCAGGTTGGCTCATATCATCTATCCTCCTCTCACACACATTGCAGTAAGTCTGTCAGTATTGTTTCGTTCTCTTCTGTGTTCTCTTTATTCTGCAGTATTTTCACTAGTGTGCTATGAAAATCCTGCCTGTTGGATTAAGATGTCCAGGATATGATGGCAACAGCTGGGATATTTTTTCCCCCTTCATTCAGCAACAAGCTCACGATATTTTTTCTCTGAATGTTAGGCACACCAGACTGGCTCTCCACTACGGAAAGCCAAGAGTCCTCATTAAATCTGTCTGGTTTTTTTGTAAGTTAATGCCTTGAAGCTTGAACTCGGGTTGAAGTCTGAAGTCCTATTCTTGTACATGAAAGTAGCTTCAATGGCAAACTGTTGCTCAAGAGGGCAAAACTCCATCAAAATTGTGTGACCCATGAACCAGTATTTTGAATAACAGCTACAAAGAAACACCAAGTGACCAAAGCAACACAGTAGAAAGGATAAATGGCACATATTAAGATTTACGAAGTATAAATGCTAAATATGCTTTTTTTTTCTGAAGCAGAAGTAATGCTGCAGCTAGGACCTAACAAAAGTTGAGGTTTACATGAAAAATTCTGGGATCAGTTTGAACCAAAGATCTATCAAACTGATTGCAACTGCAAAAATTTGAGTCTTGACTTCTGGACATAAGGGTTGGAAAGAGCAAAGCGTTAGCAGAAGAAAGTTCAGTTTTAATGTGTTCTACTGTGCAGGAAAGGTGGGTTTCCAATGCAGCAATCTGCCAAACTCCCTTGCAAGAGAGCAACATTGCTGAACTCTGGAGAGAAGAAAGTGATCTGCTCATTGTCAGGTGGGATTTATATACAGGTATAGTATTGCTGTTGTTGCTACATTCCACTGCAATTAGCTACAGTATAAGAAAATATGTCCTTCCTAGGTGGCACAAAGAGAAATTTCATTCTCTTTTCTGCACAAAACCAGGTTAGCCCCTAAGGCTTTTGTATAAGGCTTTTCTATTCGCCCATTTTAAAGGTGATACTAGCTATAAAATAGAGGCCAGTTCTGAGAGCAGGAAGCCTCTGTTGCTAAAGGAACCTGTGCCAAGCAACTCTTTCCATTTCAAAAGACAAAATTCCCAAGGAAAACAAAAGGCAATTGAAAACTTGCTGCACAACAAAAAGAAACCGTTGAAAAAGAGATCTATTGTAAAGAGCAAAAGAGGTTATATCCTCCTTTTTTTTTCCATGAATGATATTAGAATAGAAAACGTCTGACTGGTGTAGTTTGTGACAAGAAGAACCACTATGAAAAACAGAAGAGGAACTCTGCAGTGTTGATAGTTCCTATATTCCTGTGATACTTCACTCCTCCCCTGCCCTGCCTCACCTTTACCAGCAACTTCATGACACCCTCCTGGGTCTCTCTATTAAAGAATGTGTTTTAGACTTCATGGTTACACAAAGAACTTGGGGTTAGAAGGAAGTGCATCCTGAAATTCCTCTGAAATCATAGATATAAGAAAACACCTCAACGATTACAAAAATAAATTATTTAGTCTCTTCAATTTTTTTTTTAATAGGAAAATTCCATGACTCAGAAGAATTCAAGTCATAATTTCTGTATTCTTAAGAATTTCTATTTCCATTAGTTGAACGATAAAAAAAACCCCATACAATGAACTACTGCACATAGGACTAGATCCAAGATGGATCCAAAAATGGCCAATAAAGACAAATTAGATGAGAAAATTTCTCTTCTCTGAACCACTTCAGGCTACCATTTTTATACCCTGTAAGGAAAGGAAAGACAGCGAAGAAAATTATTCTCTCCTCATCTAGAGCCAAGCCATAAATATTTCAGTATTTGCTAGCTATATTTAAATATGGAGGAAAAAAAAAACCAACCAAAACCGGCTCCCTTCATCCCACTCCTAAGCAGTTCTCTGCTAGGAAGCACATGGTATATTATTAATATATTAGATATAAATAACAGGTTAGGTCCTTCCTCAGCCTGATAAGGCTTAGTAGAGTTATTCAATGACTGCAGGAAGCCACAGATAGAAAACAAAAAGTAACATAAACAGAAAACAGCGTGGGGTTTTTTCTCCAACAGTTTTGCAGTTGAATTTACCATGTTAAATCCCAAAAACTCCTTAAAGGAGTCATCAAGATATGGGCCAATCAACCTACAAAGTAAGCTAATTAAAAAGTGAATGTACAAAATGAAAAGGTATTAAAATTTCAAAAGTAACTTGGTTATCAGGATCTGCTAGTCATGTGACAAAACCTGTATTTAAGTATTTCCTTTCCTGAGACAGGCAACAGTTTGGCTGGCAAGTATCTAAGGCTCTTTCTAACCTAAGAGCAAGTTATCAGGATGCTGCATATAAAAATTGTCTCAACTATCCTATTCACTGATACACACGTGTAATCAGTGATTACCTCTGCTTGTTTCCTCATTCACTCTTAGCTTTCTAACTACAGCATTGCACCTTTTCCTAAAAGGCAAATCCTGATTTTTAATAAATAAATAAATAAATAAAATCCTCATTTAGCACTACAAATATATTTAATATTCAAGGCACAATCCACTATGGGCCCTATTAGCAAAACTGCAACTGCTCAGTGTACAAATAGTGCTCCATTTATCTAAGTCAGTCAGACAGCACCTTTGTTTTAGAACAGGTGGAATCTGATAAAGGAGTATCCTTTCCTTACGCAGAAACCCAACAACCCCTACAGTGTCTCCTCATAGCCTTAATATAACATGCCACAGATACTTTGCTGCTGATAATTCTCTTACTACTTTGTATTTCAAGTTTCTATTACCAGTTTACTTGGAGTATTCTCTGAAGCATTACAAAGCAGTGTTCATGAAACACTGTGGACACAAGTCTGTGTTCATTATAGTTTTGAAAACAAAATGTTTTCTTCTGCTCTCTGCTAAGATGTCCAGCAAACAAGGTCTCCTTGTAGAGAAGACTTGAGAAATCTCACCAAGATCTCACCTCCGTTCATTGCAGATATACTAGTACAAGCACCCTCTATGTGTTACACAAATTCTGGCAGTGATAAGTGCTTCCCAACCACCGGCACTGAATAGAAGTATTGGTTCAGATTGGGAAGCCAATAGAGAATTAATTTTGAACTTCTCCCCAGCACACTAAATAGAGATGCCACGTGCATATAGCTGAAGTAAACCACTAACATTTACTGCCCATTCAAAAGAGTTGCACTTGTAACTTCTGTAATCACCTGGAGAAATGCCACAAAGAGAGAACCTGCAACAACCCCATACACAGGACTCCGTGTGTTGTAAATCAGAAACTGATGTTTATGCAGTCCTTCCGCTCTCTTAGTCCTGTAAGTTGCAGACATTCTCTTCAGGAGAAAATATTTACAGCTGTGATTTGCCTCTAGCTCTTTCAGGCACAATACCACTCCCATTAGTCACATCCAATATCCAGGTAACCTTACACAACCTGCAAATCATAATTCCACCAACCTGAAGTGTTTAGCATCCAATATCCTGTGTCAGCTTTAGAAAGTTTTATTTTTAAGAACAGTCATCTACTTCTTTCTTTGTAAAGAAATGAGTATGTGTGAGAGCATTAAAAATGCAGTTTTCTATTATGTTTGCCACAGGCAATATTTCTCAATTTGTGCAAGTCAAAAGAAAAAATAGCCTATTAGCTGTTAGAAGAGCTGAGCCTTTCCCCTGTAGGTTTCCATGTGATTTACCATACAACACAAATGTATGCAAATTAGCCAGGTAAATGCAGAATTAGTTATTAATATTCTTCTCACAATTTAGATTGAAAAAAGTTACAAATTTGCATAAACGGTACAACTGGAAAAGTCAGCTAGAATTTAATGAATCAATAAAACATCCCTTTGCGTGCATACATGAAGCAAGGCCCATACCTAAGGACAACGAAGGGGTCTTCAAAATTATTAACCAAAAAAAAACTGCCTGAAAGGTTTTACTGATCATTTTCTCCTTCTAAGTGTTAAAATATAAAATTAAAACCAGATAAATACTGTTCCTATGGCAATCCCAGCTTTCACCAATACTTGACTTTAGTTTTAAAAAGAGTTTTTTGCATGTCTGCTTTCTCATTCCAATGTATCAGCAAAAGTTTTGTTCTGGTAGCACAAACATGACTCCATTCTAAGAAAATTAAAATACTGAATGTCCATTACTTACAATCACATAATATTTCTGTATGTGTATACATACATGCCTACACACATACATGGACTTATATTCTGCACTTCATGCAGAATATAAATCACAAAGTGCACAGCATTGGAGAAAAAGACTTGATAAAAGCTGTGTGCACAACAACTACCAGATTGTGAAATACTACTTTTATTTCCTAATGTCTTACACCTAATTTGCACTGGCTTTGTACTGTGTAAAAACACTGGATTATTATGGCCTATCTCACAAGCAACTATATTTCTCAGAATCCCTAAAAATAGCGTAGTAAATGGAAATTACTTACCAGACAAACACTATTTTAGGGAGAGTTCTTGGAAGAAAGTAATACAATATTTCTGAATTAGCACTTAATGCTGAATTAACTGTCCCGTTGCAACTTCTTGGCCAGGAAGAATATATTTTTTCTTGCAGTTTCTAATCCATTGCAGCTTATATATCTGGTTGAAGGCTGCATGTATTGAAATTAGGTTTCATATCAAAGTCATACAAAACAAAATCAAATCCTGTATGGTAAGAAATGTAAACCATAGACTTCCAGTTTAATTAAGCCATTTGCTTCATATTTCCTCCATTAGGGGACTTAGCATGGTCAAGCCCTGTATCTCTCTCAGGAAGGGTCCTTATCTGCTCTAGAGGGTGATTTAATGACAGGGCTTCTCTGTTGCTGGCTTGGCTGGTGTACTGGAGTCAGACTTTTTTTAGTGCTGAACATCAAAGCATCCCAAAGCCCAGTCCTTCACAGCACTGGGCACTTCCAGAGGTGAGCAGCAGAGGCAGACAGCATCACTTTGGATCTAGTCCAAACCTTTATTATAGTCATACTGTTATCATCTGTCCTCCCAAGCTGCCGAGTCCACTTGAGTCCAGGAAAACACAAAATCACCTCAGTGCAGGGCAGCCTGTATCCTTCACACCTTCACGAGAACAACAAAGCAGACATTTCAGCTGCAGAAAAACCCTATCCTGTCTAGCTGTTCCTCTGAACGAAGCCCTGAACCAATAGGAGAACCAAGCTGAGCTGTTCTTTGCAAAGACTTTTTTTTTTTCTTCATAAAAGCCAGAACGGCTATGTTTGCTTAAGAACCAGAGCAAAGCTATCATCCAACTGCAGCCTGAGCTTCCCAGAGAATCTGTCTTGCCTCTGTAGTGTTTCTTCTCATTAAAAAACAAACAAAGCTCAGCAGAAATAAATGAAAGGCATATCCTACTTTGAATGGACTTTTAGTTGCATGTAAGCTTCTGTGAAATATAAGGAGGTACAGATGAAGAACAGATCATATAGTTGCTCATGCATTAAATATTTGCAGGTCTTTCTCTCATATAAGAAGGTTTCTCGTTCATAAATGCAAACTGTATTACATACCATAAAATAAGGACTAACATTTCTGCACTAGCACAATATAAATGACTGATGTCATACTTTTATATTGCAACAAACCAACACTTATTAACTGGAATGAAATAAAAACCTCACATCTCATTACTATTTTCAGTGGCATTAACAAAACCAAATACAGTTATTGTACAACATTAAGACTGTATTAGAGTAAATTGCTAATAAAACAAGTTAATACTATCAAATAGAGCACTTAGAGAAAAATATATCCTCCTCATACTTTTCATAAGCACTTTTGTACTTTGATTTTCCCTTGGTATCACTAGAAATAAAATGTTTTTCTTCAAGCAGGCTATCCATTTTGCTAATTTCCATCTCTAAGAACTAGACATAAGTAAATCCTTTGAAGAGACATTATAGTCTTGTTAGTAATGACCTTCTCTTTTTGATCTTTAAAGCAACATGTTCACCCACATGGAATTTGTGGGTATTGTATCATGTTACTAAACCTCATATACTTTAATGGACTTCATATTATCCATGTCTAACTTTACGACTGCTGACACTATAATTAAAGCAGAGAGAAGCATTCCATTCTACTCCATTTTCATGGGCTTGCCACTATCTTTAAAATATGTAGAAAAAATACTTCTAGCTTCCCATGCTAGGCTTGTAAATTCTGTCAGTTTATGAAAATATAGAAGTAATTATAAATGTTGTATTGTGCTAGGAGTGTGACACATACATAGACATGAAAAGTTACTTCTACTGACTCACCTAAGCAAAGCAACAAAATATCTTGTTTATGTCTTGTGAAGGAGGGAGAAGATGTAAAAGGAGGAAGAGACCTTCAAGAAGCTGCCTCAGGATCAGGGGAAATTTAGAAAAAGGCACAGACTGTGGGTTGTAATTTGTTGTTATTTAAAACAAAGGCAAACAGTGAGAAAAATGCAAGTTTGAATGTATTTGAGCTCACATGCATGCCCAAAAGTTTGCAAATGCACTACTTAGAGAGAATACCATTGCTCAGAAGATTTCTGAAGGGCTTTTTCTCTTGGCAAAGTTCTAACAGCACCTTGGCACAGCCTTTGCAAAAAATGTCTTTATCCACAGTCAGTTCTTACACAGATAAATGCAAATTTGAGCAGGACAGAAAACAGATATGAAATAGAAAAGGTAAAGTTTGTAAAATACACAGTAGTCTACTACTTCTACAGAAGCTCTGATTCTGACGACTAACGATTGTCAGGGTAGAGACCTTCTGTTTCATTAAACCTACTATGATGGGGTCCCAGGCCATGACCGAGTAGAGTACAAACACAGTAACAGATACCAGCACTATGTTAATAATAGTACATCTTTATCAGGTGTTCAAGTCCTGCAGAGGGACTACTGAACCTTCAATCACTCCACCAAACAAGCCAGAAATTTTTCTCCAGCCCTCAGAAGGCTTTCCTTAACCCTTCAATTTGTCACCTTTACCATGAAAAATGCTGAAACATATCAAGTTCTAGTTTTCTCTTTAACGAAAATTTGGCCACTGTATTGGGCGACAGCAGTTTTATTTAAACTTCCAGATCCCTGCTTCTTTCTGTCACTTGTCTAGCCTGTGTTCTGTGGCACAGGTTGTACTCCTTTGAAATTTGTATTTGAAAAAAGTCAACCTATGTGAGAATAGCTGCAGCCTCATCAAGGAGAACTGCTGCCTTGTCAAGAATTTGACATGCCTCACCTATGCCAGGAAAGGACTGTAGACTGTCATAACTATGACTGTGGGAAAGTCTAAAACACCCATGGGATAGCTAACCTTTCATTTTACTCTGCCACAAATTATTTCTTTTTTTGCCTTTTTTTTTTTTTTTAGATTAATGTATACCACAGGATGTTTAGCCCTGTTTCCAGTGATCATTCCCAGATGAACTCAAAACTAGACATATATGTGTACACTTTTCCATAACTGAGACTCAAAAGCCCTGGTGGTTTGAAAACCATTTCTTAAAAGCAATGAATACCACATCAGACTGTTGAAACACACAGGTACCTCTCAAGCTTTTATCTTCCTGAATGCTGTAATGTTTGTTCTCTCAGAACTGAAGCAATTCTCTACCATTCTTCCAGAAAATCCCTGTTTCACACTAACAATCTTCCCAAGCAGACTGGGAAATTCTCATCTGTATTTTCCACCCACTACTTCCTGATCCAAGCAAGCACCTCCCCACTGCAAGCTTGCTCCTCTGTTCTTTACATGTTAACCGGGTAAGGAACTTGTCTAACCAAGTTGCAAGCAGCTTCTAATAGTGCTTCCCATGCATATCTAAGATCATACATATGGAAAACAATATGGGGTAACATAAAACCACTTACTTGAAACCTCCTTGCTGATGCATATTTCACTTCAAAAGAAATGGACAAAAACTCTGCCAAATTAACTCTCTCAACCACATAGTATCTATCACTGCTTGATTTAAATGCCTCTAACCTAATGTGGTGTCTCCACCTAATGTGGGTGGAGACCTCAAGCCTGGTCATACTAGAGCAACCCTGCCAGTGAAGTGCACAATCTCTATCCCATATTCTGTAATCATGAAGATGTACTTACATTTGTATCTCAGCTCCTGGCTAATCCGTATCAATGAACATCTGCACTAGACCCAGTTCTGGTAGTTGTGCAGAGCTGCATGACAGTGTGCATCAGATGCTTCCTTCCTCTCACGCTTAAGGGTGGGTTCAGTGTATGGAGTTTCTTCAAAGAAGGCCGGATACACTCTCATTTACCTCCATTAGGAAAAGAGTCACTTGAAATGCATGTATTTTCCCCTTGAGTTACTGCAGCAAAACATGCAGCACTCAAAAATTAACCCCTGACTGAACAAACAGAAAACCCCAGTCTGAAATCAAATCTCTCACTTCAGGGTGGGGGCAAGCATCAGATATGCAAATACGTATGTACTGTTTGATCTGGAGTCTTAAGTGTAGTGGATGCTCTACAACACATCTATCAATTACACCGTATGGCCTTGCTGGCTGGAAGGCCAAAAAAGCCCTGAGTATGCCCACACGGATTCTGCAGCTAAGGCAGGCTGTGCATACCTGCTGCTTGCCCACCCTGCTCTCACAGCTGCCTCAGGCACCAGCTGTCCTGGAGCATGGAGACATGCGGGGTCTAGCATGCCCCAGCAGGACCTCCAGCCAGGATAAAGGTAAATCTGGGTCTGTCTCATGGCCTCTTTCAGAGACTGCATGCCAGAACCAATGACACAGAAGCATCCTTCTCGTTCTGTGTTCCTGGTTAATTTTTAAGGTATCTGTGAACTTTCAGTTCACCTTTTAGGGGATCACTGAATAATTTGTTCTTTAGCCAAGTAAAAGTGCTTGTGGTACACTTCTGCATTTTTCTGTTCTCACCCTGTGAAATATCCTGCAGAGACAAGTATATTTTTTTTCTTGGATTAAGCTGGATTTTTTTTTTTTGGTTTTCTGAAAGCCCATGAGGTGTGTAATCAAAGCTGGCACTAGAGCATCCCAATTACAGAACCCAGCAAGGAACTTTTCCACACATTTTGCAGCATTCAGATTTCCCATTCACAGAATCTTCTTGCTGGGAAAGTAGAGATCATGAGAAAATTTCAGGAGACAGAACCCAGAGTGGTGGTAAATAATTTTTCACTTCTGCCTTGAATACCAAGATCAAATGAAGAAAAATTGACCATGTATTTGTAACATGTCATTCCATTTTTGTTTGAGAAAACATGCTGAACTCCTCAGAAGGAGGATGGATTGAGGTGGGGGGTGGGTGTAGCAGAGTGGGAAGGAGATCGAGGTTTATGTTTTAGTTTTGTTTTATTCAGAAAAAAACACGCATCCTGAAATAGAGTTGTGGAAAAATAGCAGGTCTGAAGTGCTATCAGTGCTAGCCGCTTTCTGCTGAGCTGAAGTGACCATTTTCAGATCCTTTCAATCTGTGGTGAAAAGATCATTACCATACTACTCCCGGGAAGTCAGTCCTCCTGCAAGTGAGCTCCTTTGTTATGAATATGGAACAGATGGAACCAAATCTATCTGCTCCATAGGAACAAAAACACTTACAACCTAGCTCTCTCTATTAAAGACTCTACTTAGCTCCTTTATAGCACAGGCTTTCTGTGCACTGCTGTGAGGTTTTGACTTTATAGAAAAAGGCACTTCATAAAAGCAATAGTTCTTACTCTTAAACCAAAAGCAGCCTAAGAACTGCAGAAGATGAATGCAGAGTTTAACCCACATGGCTCCTTGGAGATATGCAAATATTCAATTACTATTTTTTTTTTTTAAGCTAGAGAAAGGATTCTTTCTGAGGAAAAATACCCATATGCTGCAAAGACTGTGCATGAATGGCAGTGAAGTACATAGATGATATGCTACTTACTCTAATAAAGGTTGCATCTAACTACGTTATTCCAAGAAGGAACATGGATTTTATTTGTACATATTTAAGTGTAGATCAAGATGACACTTCTGCAAAGAAACCTGTATTAGTCTTTCAAAAATTGACTTTTTTGGCAGGAGATAAAAACCCTGGAAATTAGGCCACCATCATGAATATAAAAATAATTTAATGCATCGTTTTATCTCCAAATATTACATCTTGCTGAGCCTATTTCTTAAGACTTTAACAGAAACTACATCAATATTAGACCAATTAACTTTGCAAACTGAGAATATGCATAAACGGTAGCTGAAATTAATCGATATACCTACTGACTCTGCTCATTTATAGCAGAATTAAGTAGGTACAGGCAGAGTGTCTGTCACTTCTCCTAGTATCAGAACAATAACAAATGTTTATTCCTAGCCACACATACACACAGATATGGTTCATATCAACTTCTCACAAAAACCCACACAACAGAAGTCAGCGGCCTGCTTTACTCACTGTTTAATATGTTAATACATTTACCGTCTGGCTGCTTTTTCAGAAGTAATTGAAAAAAGAATTTCTGTGGCAGGACGCTTTGATTCTGACTAAATCAAGTCTTCAGGCAAATCTCCCCCTGCCAGCAAAGGCACAGCTTGCCTGAAGTCATAACCTTTGTTGGCGGAAGGGAACCGGCCTTGAAATAGATCATGAAGCAGATGTTTTATGCCAAATCAGAGTCTAGGGATACACAGGCTACTGCAAATAAAAATCTTCTGTCTGTTCAATCATTTCAATTCCCTGCAGTGTGAAATATGAACTTGCCAACAAATGGCCGGTGCGCCATGCAGCACAGCAGGGAGAGTAAGTGCCACAGATGCACCAAGGGCTGGAAAACTCCTTCATTAGGTCTGCTTTTCAGCCCAAGCCTCAGGAGCAGCATGTAGGAGCCACCTCCAATGAAAGGAGATGGCATTTGAGTTTCCATCAGCTCCAATTATAGACATTTTGTGCACTTGCTCTGGAGAGACGGAGGTTCATATGGCTGTATCCACAGTTCATGGTCATCAGTGGCTCACAACAAAAGTGGGGTTTTTAAAATTATTTTTTCTCACCTGAGATGTGACTACTGATAAAATAAACACCTACAGGGTCACAAAAAAAATTGCATCAGCTTCATGTTAGAGCTTTGCTACACAAAGTAGGACAAAAGCCCTACAGGAAATCCCATTGTCAAGTAGTGGAGCACCTTCATACCAGAAGAGGGTATGAGCCCTGCTCCCTCCTCCTCTGAGGAGCACGGCAGGACTCTAGTGGCACCTGAGCAAAAGGCCAAGATAGTCCAATGCTTCAGCTCCCTCTGTTATTTGTCTCCCCACCTAGATGTTGACCTTTGAAGGTCCCTTCCAACCCTAACCATTCTATGATTCTATGATTCTATGTTTCCATCTGATTGAAGCATTACCAGTCTAAAGACACACACTTGCTCTTGAGAGGCAGCTGTTTAAAACACTAGTTAAATGTAAAAGAAACTTTGTACTTTCAAGTTCATTTCCATCCACATCAACACTACAATGACTGTTTTATGTGTTTCTAAGCTAACAGTTGCACTTTGTGCTAAAAGTAAGGAACAGCTAACAATACTAGACTATCTTAGCCCTTCATTATGGGAGAGCAGAAATGGGGCTCAAGTTGTTAAGAATATTGTATTTGCACTTTGAAAAAAAAAAATTTAAAAAAATCTGGTAAAACACAAACATACCATTCAAAAGAACTTACTGAAAAGCTTTCAAGATGTTTACAATCTGCAGCAGAGATCACATTTTCAGAATAAGTCAGTGCTTCATGTGCGAAGCATTTTAGAAATCAGGCCAACAATTTGGACACCTAAGTGACAGCTAAGTACTTCTAAAATTATGACTCTAATTGGGAATGCTAAGCACTTCTGACATATGGCCTGTAATATGCAATCTATTTATTTTACCTACTTTTGGACTAGGATCAAGGAAGAACAAGACTGAAGAAGCATATGTGCAACTTACACAGAATAAATTACATATATTGTATTTACCTCAGGTTTAGGTGGGTTGAGGGTTGGTTTTTTTTTTCCTTTTTTGAAAATTTGTGTGTTCAGATGCATTTCAGATCAGTCCCCGAAAGCCTAAATAAAGATTTCTCTCAAAAGCAGATGCATTGAACTCAATGTCATTTTCACTGACAGTCAAATCAAAAAAGACCACGATGATCAACTAATCTGTCTGCATAATTGTCAGAATTTTTTTTTCAGAAGTCCAGCTAAAGTGAATCAAACTAGTAATTTTTAGCATTCAATGTACATACACAATTTCTATTTACTTTTCAAATATGAAACAAAACCATCAGTGGGAAGTTTATGCATATAAAAAGCCACCCCTATTTCTTCATGAAATGGCACAGAAAAAAACTTGCTGCTACTTTTAGTCTTTTTTCCTCCCCCTCCTCTCACAGAAAGCTATTACTTCAGGGTCTTCTTTCTTCAGTGTAAAATACAGTTGCTGAAGAGCTAGGGCAATTTAATGGGATTTTCTGTTGCTGTTTTATTTGTGTGGCTTTCATTGCCAACCTTTTTGTAGAAAGTACATGTGCTTATAATTTCACTGCACCCTTATTAGTGTATTTACATGTACATATTAGCACACAGAACACCATATGCTTCACAAGCACTGTGTAGAACAGCATACATCCTCGTGAAAATCCAGCTATATTCACATAAGTACCAAAAATGTAATTTTAATTTACATTTCTAAAGCACCATGTTCCTTATCCTTGAAGTCGATATAGTTCCAAAAAATTTTATCTTCCTTTCTGCCTACAACTTAGATGTGGCACCAAGTTCCTCAAGGAATTTATTTTTTGGTTTAAGAGTATCTGCTAAATAAATACAGGATAAGTACAAAAAAAAAGATCAGTGAGTAGAGAATTAAACATTGTTATAAATATTTTGTTATTTTTGAAAGAATAGTACCTCTAAGTCAACACTCAGCCTTAGGGGAAAAAAAAAAAAATAGTAATAGACTCTTCACTAAACAGATTCACTGGAAGTTTCACACATGCTTATATTAAGCCATGAATATGACCAAGTTCTCAGATCCCACTGAATTAATGAGCTGCCTCATACTAATTTTGGGGAAAGAGGGAGCATATTAAATCAGTGTCACAGGAGTTCCAAAACCCTCATGAAACAGAATTACCCCTGTGGAAATCTCTTAAGTTTGACGCTGAACAAAAGCCTTCTATATTACAGTTTGAGTATTAGCCATAGTAAGTTTCTCAGGGGAATAACACTACCTCTACTGATTTTATCGTGTCCTTTTCTTCTGAAATATTTCACTAAAAATAATTGGAACCTAATGATGCTTCAGAGGAATCTCTGCACGAAAGAAAGAAATAATAGGAAGAAATGTTATGTTTGAGACTATACTTCTTTTCACAGGATCCTTAGACATCTAATGGGAACTGTCAGAGTCACCAATCAATTAATTTTCTAATCTCTCTGTAATGAGTTTTTTTCTCCTTCAACCCTTGTTTGTCTCCTTTGTAGCAAACAGCTGATTTTTCACTTGTGTTTTGATTTCCTTCATTTTACACCATCTTAAAACACAAAAGTGGAAGAAAAAAAGGGAGCTAGCCATGACGGAACAAAATCTAGCATGTCTGTTCTTTAATTCCTTGCAACATGATAAACTCAAAAAGCAGTATGCTAGGAAATTGATTTTGTCTGTCCAAAACATGTGAAAGGGTGAGAGTCATGTTGGCAGTGTCCTCTGCATTGCTGTTAAACCCCACAATATTAATCTTGACCTCTTTCTTATAATTCTAGTAATTTCTTCACATTCTGTATCGAGTTCTTGGACCGCTCCTACAGTTCTCCACAGAACTACTTGCTGATGCACAGAATAAGGAGCAGCCACACGTATTACTTCTTCCTGGAGATCTAAACAAGGCACATGAAGCCATCTTGAGGAAAAAAAATGGCATGATGTGGGCAAAGAAAGACGAAAGCATAAAGACAAAATGAATCAAATGTGTTAAAACAGCAGTTAGATAGACATCTCACTTCTCCTACTGGAAATTTGAACTTGCAAAAAAATTAAGAAATGTAGGTCTGGTTTGTTTTTTAACCTCATTCTGCTTTGTTGATTAACCTGTTTCTGCTCTTAAAATGAATTACACCATCTTGTGTCTCCACTGTATAATTTTATCAAGGATGTGACAAATCATGCTGGCAGTGATGATCTGCAATGAAGTGGAATGTATAGTAAAACACAGTTTCCCTCAAATGAATTGCAGAAACCGTTAATCTTTATCTAAATGCCCATAATAACTGTTTTGTTCTCTATGGCAGTTGGGAGAAAAAAATGTCTTTCAGAAAGCATTTTGGCAGCCAATCTGCTTGCTAATAAAACCTGGAGAAACATTTGTGATTAATATAAATTACTAATTCCACTTTTAAAGTCTAAACGTGACAGTGACTAATTTATACAGTTTCGCTTGAGCTGCCATCGAGTATTTCAAGTGCGACTGCAAACAAAAAACGCGGTTGCACTGGTGTATGTTTCTAAGCAAAGCTACCACAGGTGCAGCGCTACAGATGAGGAACTCTGTCTCTGGCAATGATTTTTAACCACAGCGGCTGATCGCTCTGCATGGGCTAGGGGGGAAAGGGTCAGCAGTGAAAGCTACCTAACACGCTCCTATTGTAAGTTGGAAGTGGCACATTTTGTACAGACGTGGGAGCTGGTTACAACAAATTGTGAGGCTGTAAGGCGGCTGCTGCTTCTGCTACCTAGTCAGCAGCATTTTTTTTAGTGCTACAGTGGGAGAAAGCTAAAATCTTCCCAATTTGAGTTCAGAACTCAGCACTGCAGTAAGGCGTGTGGGCTGGAATGTGGGTGCTCTGCGGCACACTGGCGAACAGCTGTCAAGCTTCATTCCTCAGAGGCGGTCTTGTGATCACATAGATTACTCCAGTGAGACCCAGGTAAGAGATACAGCACTACCAAAGGTGAAAAAGAAATATTATCTGTAGCTCAAGGCTTCAGACAACTGTTTCAACAACTAATGTCTTTGTCTTGTTATAAACTTACTTTAAATGTATTCTTACACATTATTATTATTTGAAACTCCAGTAGCATTACAATTTGCCTGCTTGTAACCAACTGCTAATAAAATAATTTTTAAAGTCTTGTGAATTATAAGAAAATTCGAGAAAAGGAATTGCTTAACAATAACCTACCCATGTCAGTTGCTCACCTCTAAACTACACAATGCTGTCATCATTCTCACTGGAACACACCTTTATTTCTGAACAAATATATGCTTTGTGACTTTAATTCTACTCAAGATTTCTCCAGCAGAAATACAGTCACGTGTACAGACAGCAAGCCCTGCTGCAGCTGCTGATAGGGATCCTGACTTCAGTCCCAGTGAAGGGCTCTATGCTGTAGGACAGTGCATTCTTCAATGCCTCACAGCTGAATGTCTTCTCTAAAACCCTCAACTATTAGAAAGAAGTAGTCTACATGCAGTTTTTAATGATACAGGCATCAAGACACAGGAAGATGAACCCAGTATTACTAAAAGCATATGTGTTAAAAAATACATAAGAAGAAATCCAAGCTCATATCTTCACAATATCCCCACCTACAACTCTTGAAATACACTGTAAGTTAAACTGCTCTGCTGTATTTTTCCCAGAACACATTCTGAATGCCACTATGATTGAATTGTCAGGGCTCTTTAAATTGATTAATATAGTGCCATCCTGATTATCTTTCAAATAATTAAGATCATTTCACCCCAGAAGATCAGCAACAGCAATGTTATTCCCCATATTCATCATCAGGAGCCTGGTTACTTCTGTGCATAGAGGTATGGCACAAGCGAGATTCTGATACACCTTCAAGCCATTCTTAATTCCCTAAAGCAGTGCTGTATCTAGCTGGCTATCCCACTTGATACTTTAAATATTAAATATCCATGATGTAAAAGGGAAACCAGAGAGATTTTAGAGGCAGTAAAAATCTCATTTGGCCAATAATGTAGATCTGAGAATGACCTACTGCTTTCCTGAGGGAAAGGGGGAATATTTGGAAGTCTGAAAAGATTTTTCTGCAATTTTTCAGAACAAAGCACTTCTATGCATTTCTGAATACTCTGTTAAAAATCTTATTCTACATGATTTATATTGACTTGCCAAGAATCTTGGAGATAGTATTAACTGCATCTGCCATTTGGAGCCCAGAGTCTTGGCCACTTTGAATAGTATGCATTACTGAGGAATAAAAATAAAAAATTGTTGAGAATTTCGTAACATTCTCCTACTTTACAGCCTCCTCTAGCATCAGAGGGTTAGGTAGCTTAGAAACAAATTTCCTTCTTTTAAATTCAAGTATTTATGAAAATATGGAGTTGAACATTGAATATTAACATATGAAACAAGATCATCAGCCAATTGCTCAGCATGTGGAAGCATTTTTTCATTGACGGAGTTTGGTCTTGGCCTATTGGTTGCAGGCATGCATATATACTCAGTGTGTATCACAACACACAGACAGTATCAGCAAAGAAAGTGCTGCCTTGGTGAGTTAGTCTGAGGAACAGGGAGACTAACATGCTGATGACATGGAGGCAATGAAGTACAACACTGTTATTCCAAATGTCACTGCTACATTATTTCCATTTCTGTTGGCATCTGCTCCATGTTACCACACACATATTTCCAATACAACAGCTCATTAAACAGGTTTCAGTTTGCTCAGAAATCAAATTAGAACACTATTACAGAGTTGTAAGTCCTCAGATAATTATTAATAATACTCTCCACTTCAATGAGTTCTTTCATCCAAGGAATCTACATGCTTCACCTTATTAACCTCGTAACATCCCAGTGAAGTACCACTGCAGAGTCTCACCCACCGCTGAAGTGCAGCCACCTCTGAGATGTTAAGTTGTAGCTGTTGAACGTCAAAACTGATTTAAGGCAAGGAATGATGAATGGTCCATCAGGATTTAAAGGACTGTGTGCAATTCATTCAATTGTACTTCCAGCAGAGCACTGGAATATAAATACATACTTCAAGAAAGTTGCAATGGGATTTTTACAAAAATCACAAATGTTAAAAACTACAGTAATCCATACCCAGCAGCACGGAACACCTAGTTACCATTTCCCTTAAGGAAGGTGTGTCACACATGGCCTTATCAAGTTCCTAATGCTCCTTGGAGGTCTTTTATCCAAGGTCTAACCGATATTTTTTTTTATCATTTGTGATTTGATCATCACATTAACAACATTCAATATATGCTTTATTTTCCTACAAAATGAACTGTCCATCATTGAGCATGATAAATGAGAAGGAAAAAAAAGACAGAGCAAAGAAAACCCTGTCCCTCACCCTTTCTCTCTGTGGGCACTCCCTGATTTTTCTAACACCCAAAATCAGCACTTCAGTAGAAAGCAATACATGTCACTGGTCTTCCTACATGGGTGAAGACATTATACAATATGCTCATGAGAAAGCTTTCAAAGTTGCAGATATTGTCCCTTCTTTAATATATTTGCTGCTATCAGGACCTTAATGGCTCTTGTATTTTTGAAGAACACGAACCCAAATCATCTTCTTTTAACTTGTTATCCGAAAGACGTTCATTCCCTTTGAAAAACTCAAACAATAGAGACCACCACTTCCACGAGTTCCCTCTTCGTTTTCCTATATGGATTTCTCTCAAGTCCCAAATTATTCAACAGCTTTTAATGCTCCCTTTGAGGATTCTAAGAACACTACCAACGTCAAAATCTATTAGCCATTGGTGATTGTTTCTGCTTTCTTTTTAGTAGGACCAGCACTTAATTCTTCTGATGCTTTCTAACAGAAACCAGTCCTTTAATCTACACACTAGGCTAAGCATGAATTCCCTTTTAAAGGTCACCTTCTGTTGTGGTTTTGTTTAGTGAGGGGGGGCCTAAGGTGGAAGCTTCTGTAGGAAACTGCTAGAAGTTGCTCCCCTTTGTTTAGTGGACTCAGCCGGGCCTAGGGCGGACTTGCTGCTGGCCAAGGCCGAGCCGATTGGTAACAGAATGTCGCGTGATAACGCCTCTGCGATAACGTATTTAAGAAGGAGAAAAAGA
>JAAGAY010137737.1:0-14658 GCA_011801015.1 Ardeotis arabs | reverse complement strand
TAAAAATAAATTGCACCTCCGAGAAGAAAGGTAGTACAATGTTTGCTAGTTCCTCCAATGTTGGTACTTTTTTTTTTTTAATAAAAAAAGAAGACAGATGGTTAAAAACCAGTTACTGCAAAATTAAAAGACAAACCATTCTCCTCTCATTTCGCCTGACTTTACTCAGCCTTCCCTTCCCCACCCCCAAAACCCTTTTGCCGCTGGGGAGGTTCGAGTTTCTCCACAGTCCCTTCCCATCCCGCACGGATGACCTCGTTAGGAAAGTTTCAGTGCTTATTTTCCCAGCTGGTTAGCTTTGTTAATAAATTACATGTTAAAAAAACCAAAAAAAACCAACAAAGAAACCCAAACCATAACATCTGAAAATTAAATTGCTGTGTTTCCTCATCTTCAAACACACACAAGCAGCATTACTTTAATAGTCCTCCTAAGATTACCAAATCTCCTGCACAGAGAGATTTACAAACAACTAGGTCATCACCCAATAATACTGTTTTCCCTCCGAGTTCCTGGCAACCTACGCTACCGGCTAAGCTGCTGCGGCCATCTCGAGCCGCGGGATGTCTCGTCGCGTACGCTTCATTTCAGAAAACAGCAACAAACTGTGGAAAAGTCCGCAGATTTACATCAGCGACGTACGCAGCTCTGCAGAACTCGGGGTTCCGGGCCCTTGGAGCCCGGGGCAGGGTTTTGTGGGACAGGGATGTTTCCCAGGAGAATTAAGTCACTCTCTAAAGAAAGGTGACTTGGCCAGGGAGGACATTGCTCCAATTTCTAGGAAATAAGCCTTCGTGCTCAGTGGGCAGACCTCAGCCGAAAGTAAAAACACCCTGAGAGCCCAGCTCGCCCCATCCCTTTCTCAGCGGGATCTCCCGCGTCCCCCAGCGCTCGCGGTCACAGCTATTCATTCTCTATTAAACGGACCAAAACCACGGCGCTCTCGCTCATCTCTGACGCACAATCTAAAAAGAGACAAAATAATGAGTCCCACCAGCAGCCCTCCCTTCTCAGCTGGCACCACCTCTCCGCTGCTTCCAGCCCCGAGCCCATCGCGCAGCTTTGATTTTCCCCTTCTTAATACAAGGAGCAGAAAGGCACAGCGAGACGGACACCTGGAAGAGGAACTTCCATTGCTAACCCCACCGGGATCCCTCAGCTTCTCGGAGAGAGGACCGACATCCAGCCCACGAAACACCCCAGCCCACACTCCCGTGCGCTCGTGGTTGCCTCTTGCTGAGCTAGGGCTCTGTAATTAACGGCAGAGTCAACAACGAACGGAGCAAATCTGCCGGTGGAAAGGCTTAGCTCATCCTTTGGGGAAAATACCTTTTTCCACAGAAAACCGAGGGCTTGGGTTTGTTGGAAAGGGGAGGATGCTCACCAGCCACGCCGCGCCAGGTTCAACCACTAAGAGTGAAACACACAAAGATTCCAGTGAAAGAAAGATTCCATACACCGGAATTTTTTTTCTTTCTTATAACTCAAACCAGAAACACCTGCAAACAGGTGGAGCTGCCCCTCTTTCCCAGAAAAACCCCATTTTTCAAGGCCTTGCCCTATTTCTTTCCGCAGGCTTTAGGTAACGAGGTTACCATGCAGCAGGCGCCTGGAGCAGCCTCGGCAGGTTCGCGGCCGGGCATTAAACTTGAGCTCCAACCGGGATAATTAAACACCAATTTATCTTTTTTTACTCTTTTGGATCCAGGACTTAGGAACCACCTGCTGAGCGAAATGTAATTAAACCCCCAGTGCCAAAGCACAGCCGGGAACGGCCCAGCGGCTCTGCCTCGTGAGCAGTTCCCGTTTGCTCGGGTTATGTAAAGTCCGCTCACAGCGCAGCTCCGAGCCGCGGCTCGCAGCGGAATAAAGGCTCCAAAGGGCATCTCCTTCCTATTTCCTTTGAAGTCTAAGAGCTTTTAAGTTGAATACCTCAAAACTGCCGATCGATCGAGCGGATTGAACAAACACAAAGTGACAACGCTAAAAACCACGGCATCTGGAATCGTCCAAGACGCGCGCGGCTTTAACGCGCCATCGGCCTCTGGTTTTCCAGGGCGAGAGCCCGCGGCTGGGGGTCGGCACGAATCTAAAGTTACAGCGCATCCGCAAACGCACGTTTCTAAGGCTTCTCCCGTTTCAAGCCACAGAAGCTGCGCTGCGGGTGATACGGGCTCCGTGAGGTGGAGATGCCCTCCGCGCTCTTCCCCGGGCAGCCGCACGGCCAGCTTAAAATTCGCCAAGGAGGACGCGAGCAGTTCCAAAACCAGAGAGGGATGCCAGCCTTCCCGGTGCCCCCCGTCCCGCCGCAGCACGCCGCCCAGGGCGCTGGCAGAGAGGATCCCCCCCTGCCAAGGGCCCTGCAGCAGCACCCTGGGGAGGAGCCAGCACTCCCGGGAGCTGCCACTGCTGCTCGGGCACTGAATCACTGCCGGGAGCTCCTCCAGCTCGGAAATGTTTGGATGGTGCTGCCCGCTTGAGCCTGCTAGGAAAAAAAAAAAAAGAAACAAACACCACCATAGAAATTATTTTGCAGCCTGACAAGGTCAAAGCTGGGCTGCATCCAGCCCACGCTGCTCGCCTCTGCCCTGCGCTGGGTACGGAAGCTAATGCTGGGCACGGAGCTGCTCAGCAGCCCTGGGTGGCCCTTGGGCAGCATTTCTGCTCCAAAACCCAAAACGTGGTGCTGTGGGAGGTCGTGTTTCCAGTTCCAGCGATTCCACACCAAACGCTGCAGGTGTACAAGTGAAACTGCCCCCAATCCTGCAACCTCCCCGCTGTTGGCTGAAACAGTTTTAAGCTGGATCCCGTCTGCATATCGCCACCACCCAAAGACTCTGCCCGCCAAATCACACCAAAGGCTCCCTGCTATTTCACAGCGTTGTCCACAAAATCCTTTTGCGGGGTCCCCCCTTCGCCCCCACCCTGGCTAAGCAGGACACCGCGCACGCGCTGGGGAAGCTGGACGGAGCACAAACGCAGCGAGAGGAAGAGTCATGCACGGAGCAGGGGATGCCAGAGCCCCTCTCCGGCACCCGGGACGACCGCGAGCTCCGCACGCCACTTACTCCGCGCGCCAGGCGCGGCGGCGGGGCGTGGGGTGTTTCGGTGCAAGGTTTCGGCGGGCTCTCCGGGTGCTGCGAGGGCTGCTGCACGCGCCGCTTTCCCAGGCCCCGGCGTGGGAGCGCGAAGGCAGGCGGCTGGTTGGGACTTGAATGCCGGTGGTTGGTTTTCCTACGGGGCAGGCATGGCCGCGCAGGAGCGGGTTTGTTACGACTTGCAGAACGTAAAAACTCCCCGAGCCCGAGCCAAGATGCCTGTTGCTGGCATGAAAAGCCGTAGCTGGGTGCAGAAATAAACAACTCTACTCCGAGGACGCACCGTAACATAACCGGGTACGGCAGCGTACAGAAACACGGCTGCACGCAAGCGTCAAAGCGTCTGTCACTGTGATATTTCACGGCCTTGATTTTTTAACGTTTAGGCCCCCCGAGGGCAGAATCTGCTGGAGAAATCTCAAAGCGCCCGGCACTACCCTCAGCCCAACTGCTCACCTCTGCGCTGGAGCGGGCCTGGAGGGGAATGGTGTTTGCTGCGGAGCGTCTGGAGTCCCAGCGAGCGCCGACGCGTGCCCCCCCCCCCAGATCCTGCACGCCCCGGCACGCCGCGGCGCCTTCCCAAAGCCACCCTGCGAAGGGGATGCCAGCTCCCACGCCCCGCTGGGAGACCGTGTTCTTCCCCTCCCTGCGCCAAGGCCGAGCATCCCAGCGCAGGGCTCCGGCTGCGCCTGCCCTCCGCACAGGGCGGCGGGGGGTCCCCAGGCCCCTTCCCCAACACCACCTGCTCTTTGCTGCGCAGCGGGACGGGGCGCAGGCTTTTTGCTGCTGCCCAGTCCCTGCGAGGTGACCTCAAGGAGGGTGGGAGAGGCGCAGGGTCCCCCACGGCAGCAGCAGGTGGGAGAAAGGCACATCCAGGGGATGCCTCTGCCCACCTGCAACCCAAATTGCCCTCGGGGGTGCTGCTTCTCACCCAACACTGACCATACGGAGTCGAGGGGCCTGAAGGAGGTGCCTGGGGCTGGCGGGACAGGCAGCAGGCCCAAGGATTTTGTGACTGGGAAGCCAGGGACGGCGTTGAGGAAGCGCAGGTGAGCAGCCCTGATGCGTCGCACCGGCCGGACGCGGCCTGGCCCACACCGATTCCTGCACGCATATATCCGCAGCGCCTCTCCGGAGCGCTCTATCACATCCACACCTTCCAAGTAAATACCACAGAAGTTATCCACGCTGATCTTCCAGAAACGGGGACCCGCTGTCCCAGATGTAGCCCTAATTAGAGAGCACGGGAACGAGGAGGGCACGTTCAGTACTCCTCCTGCTCCAACCGGTTGCTCTGCTCGGAGAGGGAAACAGCACATCCAGCAAAACAGCCCCTTTCCAGCTCACCCGCCTCTCGCGCCTGCGCGGGGCGACCCCACCAGCGCAAAGCTGCGCCTCAGCCAGCGCCTTGCTCCGGTTATGCAGCCAACCTGGTTTTTCCAGCGGTGGGTGCAGCCAAAGGGAAAGCCGGCGGTGGCTGGCAGGGCTCCTGCCACCCCAGCCCCGGCGCGGGGCCCTGCTGACACCCAGTGGAAACCACAGTGAGACGCCCGGCAGAGAGAAACAGCACGGCTGAAACCCTTTCCTTCTGCTACGCTACTAAACAGAGTGGAAAACAAAACCAGGCAGCGAGAGCAACGGCTAGCCGGCTCCTGACAAGCGGGAGCACTGGATTTGTAAATAGCTACCAGGCAAGATTTGCAATCGCAGCACAAATATTTGATACACATTAGAAAAAGTTTGGGTTTGGTAAAAGAAAACAAGATCCTCCCCAGACAAAACCAACTGGGATGACACTATTATCGTGCACACGGAAAACAGAAATATCTGGCAGCTGCGCGAGTGGCACGCTGTGGTTTTGGCGAAGGACACGGATGCTCTGGGACGCACACCCTGCGCCACAGCTGTGGGACTGGGGAAATTCAGGCACCCCAGAAGACCCAACTTTGGGTTTGCTGGACACAGAAGGTTGTTTTGCACAAAGTCACTCGGTCTTTCACACAGTTTGCACAAGCACAGATCTTACACGAGCTTGAAACGCACACAGTGCCGGGTTTTACACGTCAGAGGTAGAAACGCGAGGTGTGAGCGGGGGACCGGCACACCTCAGCTCTGCTCAGTCTGCTTGCCTCTCATTTGGGTTACAGTATTTATCAGCAGATTGCAAAAGCGCCCTAACAGCAGAGAAGACAGAGCACAACAAACTCTGCTCCCAGCTGTACCCCTTGGAGAGGGGCGAGGTTAGCGAGGGGCAGTCTGGGCACGCGGATACACCGGCCTTCCCCAGCGGCGAGCGGCCCGCCAGCACCCACGGAGGATGAAAAGTCCTTACAGCACAGAGCACTAAGTTGTGATGCTTGCTGCTTCAGAGAATTTACACTTGAAAATATCAGGAGATTTTACAGTTGAGATCTTTTTTAAAATTATAAACAATGCTGCCCGTGTCTTAATTAGTCTTTCTAAAAGGTATAAAAATCCCAAATAACGTGAAATGAAAGAAAACAGACGGCTCCCAAGATCTTCAGTTGGATTTAGCGTTCTGGGTGTTTAATTAAGGACGTGTTCCTTCACAATCTCCATTTTACAAGTTACCCCAGTACCGTCCAGCTGATCAGAACTGGGCTAGAGCTACGTTTGAAAGTCAGCCTCCATACACGAGATTCTATCAAACCCAATTTACCTGTTGGGAAATGAGTTGTAGAAACACCCACTTTTATTTTCCACTGCATTTTTTCTGACTTGACTTTCTATATCTTTAGCACAAATGAAAGCCATGAAAACTGACTTCCAGATGAAGGTTACTTTGAAAAATGTTTGAGGAGTATCATTCTAAATACGCTGTGCTGTGCTCCCTAACGAGGCGCGGTGCAGTTCCCCACAGAAGGTACCTGTTTCTCCCCGCAGGGCACTACCCATCCAGCTCAGACCAGCAGAGACGTACACAAATTACAGAGAGACATTTGCAAGACTACTAGTGGAATCAAAATCAGTTCATCTTACAGCATGTAAAGCAGGAGCGGTCCGTGATTAAAGCACCAGACTGGGAGTCACGAGATCCAGCGTGGCCTTCAGCAAATTCTTCAGTCTGAAAGAGAGATAAAGGCGAGGACGCTGGGGGAGATGCTGTGTGGTTCTGAGCTCAGAGGCACTAACAGGGCGCAAAGTATTCCACAAGCTGCTCGGTTACATGAATTTATCCAAGTACCCATTTTAAGGAAGGGGCAAATGCAGGAAATACAGAAATCATGAAGACTCCCACGCTGCCCCTTGCTAACTGGTGTAGCAAACAAGGAAAAGCCTGATTTCTGTGGGAGAAGCACCCCAATTCCAAACCAGTATTTATGCCCCCAATATCCAGTGGGCCTGCCACGGAGCCAGTGCCATCCTTGCAGCCTCTCCTCCGTAAAGCTGCTGAGTATTTTGTATTTCCAGAATAAAATCAAATCACTGGGCTTTGGGACTTGTCACGCTGCTTCATATTTTGCATGAAAGACAGGAACAAGCGTGCGCTGGAAACTCACCTACATAGGCAGCTTTGCTACCCGTCCGGCTTGCTTTGATCTTATCGGTGTAACGATCCTGCAACAGAGGGAAACAAAAACTGTAAGTGCTGCACGGTGCAAGAAAGCCAAGGCTAAGAAGGGTTAGAGAGTATCTGAGATTGGTCTCCCTGAAAAATCCACCTCAAACCTTTCTTAGGACCCGCTCCCCTATTTCCCCTCCTGCAGATACGGCCACGGGCAGCCGGTTCCTCTGGCCACCTCCCAAACCTCCACGAAGTCAGCAAGTTTTCACAGCCTTTCCGCGCCGCCGCCTCCTCACTGCCCACTACAGCTCCTCCTGAAGCGGAGATCCCACCCAGACCCGCGGCAGACGACATTCAGAGGCAGCTGTTGGAAAAGCTCCTGGCTTTAAAACCAGTTAAACTGCTCAGGATAAACCCTCGAGCGGGTTTACGCCGAGTGCCAGCGCAGCCGGCGCTGGGCACACGTATCGCCGTGCCTCCTGCGGACTTCTTCGAGACATAAGGCTCCACTGATGCATTCTAGCAGCTGTGCTTAAACCCCAGGAGAAACAAATCTGAGTGCCCACGTCTCCTAAAAGGCCTTTGCGCACCCAGAAACAAATCCTGGAATTTGATCAGTCCAAAAAAGTACAAGTTCCCACGCCACATACTGCTCACCGTCACAAGACTGGCAAATCCAGAGCACTCTATGTTTAAAACCCTGCTTAAATTTTCATTTTATAAAATGCTGATTTTAAACTAAAGCTACGCAACAACAACAATGCAACGAGGGCAGGGATTTTCTAAGAGTTCTGGTGACGAACGATAGCGGTACTGGGCACCGCACCGCTGTGAAGAGAAACCAGGGGCTGAGGAACAGAAGGGTTTATTTGTTAAAAACCATCTATAATACAAACACAAACCAGGCTGGCTGCTCGTGCTCTGGGTAAGAGAGAAGGGGACCGAAAACATAAGGTGACGTGCCTTCTGCGCTAGCTAGAGGGGGGACTGCATTGCCAAATGAAGTTGTCTGTCTTTTTATCCGCGTGGCTTGGCTGCTGCAGGAAGCCGGTGCGATAGGCACGCAGGTGCGCAAACACACGGGGCAAGTTCTAAGAACAGCAACTGGTAATCTAACACGGACTGGTCACGGCCGCGTCAGCCTTTTCCGCGATTTCTAACGCGTGTTTGTACACCTCCGTATCCTCCCAGAGGCACCCGCCGTCAAACGTGGTGCAAACACGGATTCTACGCGCACCAGGCATTTGCCGGCCGGGCAGAGCAGCCGGGGCACAGATAACTCGTTAACCGGGGCGCGGCAGGATCCAGAATCGCCACCGACACTTTTTGGAAGAAAACCAACCGTTGTTGGCCAACGGCTGGCGGAGAGCTGGCGCGGAGCCCTGGCGCTGCTCCGTAACCGGTCAGATAACGCAATTAGCTATGAGATTTACCAGCCCTGGTATGCAGGAAATGTCGAGCCGATTCCCGACATGCTAAACCCGGAGCGACGCGCGGGGGCAAAGCGAGGGCTACGGCCACCAGCGGGGAGAGGGCAGGGGCGGGTGGCACAGACCCGTGGGCGGGGAGCGACCGCGAAGGGCTCTGGCGGGAGGGGTGGGCTGCAGCACACGGCCCCCAGCCTTCCTCGGGCAGAAATGATGGGGATGGAGGAGGCAGAGCAATTCAGTGAAACAAGGGGAAAAACAGCACGGAAAGTTCCCAAGGGATGGCCCTTCCCAAGGCAGAGAGGTGCCCGGGGCTGGCAGCGTGGGCAGCATCCCCTTTGTAAATCACATACCACTTCCCGTGTTGGAAACGGCATCAACATTTTAATAGCTGCTGTTAAAAAAATCATTGTTACGGAGCAGGAAAATAAATGGCGTTTGAAAAGAGACTGCCTCGCTGCAGCCAGCCCTCGCTGTCCCAGTGCCAAGCTTGAGCTTTTCACATCCAGCAGGAAAACAGAACCACACGCAACGCGCAACCTCCTTTACGTACGTGTGCCAGCTGCGCCGTGCAACGTACGAGTTTAACGGAACAGCTTCCGCGCCGCTTAGCTGTGCAAGTTCTCGCTCCGGCCACACACCCTGAAAACTGTTAAGGACGGGGGAGGGAAATCAATCTATTGACTTCTGGTTCCTCATGGAGATCAAAACACACAGTCACAGCAATCCTGAAATGCATCTGAAAAATAATTACGGCTCTTCGGGGCCGCTTTCCACCCAGAGAGATCCGATATTCCTGCCTAACCAAGGCTCCTATCAAATCGGTCAGAAAACCCCGCAAACCCAATGTTACTCGCGTAGTTTGAGGCCGCCATAACACACCCTCTCCAAAACCCTCCTCGAGACGCGCTGCGTAGCCGGGGTGTAAGCGTCCAGCGGCCAGGCCATCCTTGGGAAGGGATAAATCCGGGAAGGGCGCGTGGGAGCCTGACGAGGCGTCCCAGACCCACCAGCCCAAAGCCGGGTCCTCCTGCGCCACGCGCCCCGGCAGCCAGCTCCAGCTGGAGCATCCCCGCTTCGCAGGACAAAGCCCTTGTGAGTTTTACGGTCACATAAACCAGATTCAGCCGGGAAGAAAACAATCCGTCTCCCAAAACTGCCAGCGACACTTTCTGCTTATCCCAGCTCCAAACTTGGACCCAAAAGCCTGACTTTTTTTTGGCTGGAATCTAAAACACAGCTGAAAATGTGCTTGGGGATCTGCTCGGTCTTATTCACAGGAATGACCAGCAAAACAGAGCGTTTTCCTTATAACAGCACCAACTTTTACATTTTTAGAGCAGTGATCCCGGCTGCGAAACCAAGCAAGAGGAGAACGTAACACCTTCCATACCACCTCTTGCAAGAATAAGGAGAAACAGAAAAACAAGAGCTTGCCTGAAAGGTTCTGGCTTTTCATTAACAAAAACAACGAGCTCTTTCCATTTAATCTCTCGTTCCTGAGACTCGCTGCGCTTGCTTAACTTCTTCCTCTGCAGCGCAGATGGACCCTGTTCCCGGCGAAGGAAGCTGGAGGTGCTTTCGGAACGATTTTGATTTGGAAACAAAAGCCTCTCGGGCTTCTGCAGAGCTGCTGCACAACTGCACATTCATATTTCATGTTAGTTTACATTCGCCTCGAGTATTTCCTGCAACGGCGCAGCTTTCCAGAGAGGATAACTTCTTGCCAGCTGTGCTGGTGCTGTTTAATGAGAACTGGAGAGCAGGATCAACAAGGGAGAGAGGAGCAGAGCAAATTATATATATATTTTTTTTAATGAACTGACCTACACAGCTGCCTGACACTTCAGGATGTGTGTTTTTCTTTCTTCTAAGGTTTAACGTGCAAGCTACTCGCTACCAGAGATGCTTTTACACGCTCTCTGACAAGCCCCCACCCCACAGCCACCTTCGGGTCCCGCTGAGGTGACACCGGTGGCAGTGGGCAGGAGGATGTCACAGTGGCAGGTCCACCCCACCAGCAGCTACCAGCCTTTCTCCTCCGCGCAGAGACCGATCCACAGCGGAGGTATCGCGGCGCTCGTGTGTCACTCGCCATTTCTCTCCTCTACTAGCCATATACACGCCAAAAAATGAGTAACGTAGTTAACTTTCCACCTACTTGTAAATAAATTCTGGTCTGGTAAATACACCACGGGGAAGCTGCCCCACACTACTGCACAGGATCTTTCAGGACTTTGTTTTTCTAACGCAAACTGCAACGCACCAGCCTGGGACAGAACTTCTCGTGCTCCGCTGTAAGGCGGCAGCCCACGGAAAATAGCAAAAATGCCTTTGGTATCTGCTTGGTTTTATTTTTAAAAACGGAAAGGAAATTTTCTCCTGGAAGTACTCTGGCTGTTCATCGAGATGATTAACGACAGGGCAAAGCAGCCTTTTTTCCTTGCAGTAACTGAGAAGGTACACACGGACACATCAAGTATCCCGAACAGCAGGCTGCACCGATTGCCGAGAAAACTGAAGCCCAGAGAGCTAACAGAGGACAGAAACCTAAACGCATCCAGTGAGGGACAGACTGCTCGGGAAAGGCCTTTCTGGAGACAGATTTCCTCCATCACAATCAGTTTTAATCAAAGTTTAAATGTGTAAACACTCAGAACGGCTGTTTCTGCCAAAGCAGCCCTCTCCTCCACAGGGCCACCTCCGTTCCCTTCCCTCGGCGCCGAGTCCCCACTTGCAGAGCTTCCCAGCCCGTCCCGCTCCACCAGCCAGACTCGCAGCACCAGTGTTCACAGCTGGCACCGTTCTCCTGGTTCTCAGCCCAGGTTTTTCCCTCCCTAAGGACACCCCCTGGTCCCTCAGGAGAACATCCCACGCCTCCCCTCACCCCTCCCCGGCACAGCCAAAGGGGGCTGCGTGGGCAGCACCAGGTCCCACGGCATCACCTCATCACGAGGGAAAGCGGGAGGGAGGTGGTTTTTTTGCTCTCCTCAGCGTAAACCACCGGAAAGCTGTTTCTCTTCCCCATGGTTAATCCTACACCCTCCCCAAGCACACCACAGCCACCCACTCCCACGTCCGTTTAGCAGCTCAGCTTTTGAACTGCCCAGTTCTTGCCCCAGCAAGGGAGAAGTTATTCTGAGTATCAGCACCTGGGGCAGCTTTCGCGCAAAGACAAGCATCACCGCACAAAGATGACTCCCATTTAGAGAGCAAGGTCAGGCAGAATCTCCCCCGCGCGCTCCAACTGCCTCTGCGCAAGGAGAGCTTACGATAGCGAAGGGATGGTTCAACGGAGCACTGCCGGCATCGGGGAACCGGGCCGTCCCCGTCCCACCCGGGCGAAGATCGGCTCTGCTGCCTCCGAATGCTCAGGAGAGCCGACGTCGGAGGATCGGGACCCGCACGGCAAGGGGAGCTCTGCGCAGACGCCGCGTGTCGGAGCGGAGGTACAGCGGGGGAAAGCAACGGCGCTTGGATCACGCGTGCGTCCAAAACCCAGACCTGTCCCTATACGGCAGGTTTGTAACGACGCAGGAGAAGGGACGGGAAGAAAAACGGCATGAACAAACGGGAGAGCAAGCCTGGTGCCTGCTTCAGGCTGAGCTGGCTGTTTAAACTGTTTAAACCCCAAGCTGAAGGGCGAGTCCCTGGCCAGCCCCCGCGAGCCAACACGGGGTAATCGCCCCTCGTGTGGGGCTCAGGACCCACGGCATCCCAGAGCTCGCATCCTGCGGTCGTTAGCTGCTGCAGTACAAATTTAAAAAAAAAAAAAAAAAAGAAAGTGTATTCTAAAGATTTTTTTCTCCTTACTCTGTAACTCCATCACATGCCAAGACGCTGACAGGGACACAGGAAGCTGAATACAAACACATTGCCTGTTTTACCAAGTATTCAAAGGAACACAACTAAAAATACACACTCGGTGGTGTCCCTGAGCGTCTCAAAGCCGCCAACTGCCCACGCCCACGCTGGCAGGCTGTGCCCGGCGGCCCCCGGGAGCCGGGGTACACATCTTGCAGACACGGGGTACGCTGTACCCCAGGCCTCAGTTGTAAGGACCTTCTCCTCCACGCAGATGTGTGGTTGGAAGAGGGCCGAGCTGCTCCGCAGTAACAAGCACTGGGAATGTTGGATCCCCCCGAGCTGCGTGCTTCTCCGGGGGACGGACGTACCCCCACCGTACTCCCTGGGTACCCCCGCCATTCCCCTCACCTTCCCGCTCCTCCCCACCTCCAGAAAACCCCACGGAGAGCCCCACCGTAACTCAGTCACTGTGAGGACTCCTGGCACTGCCTCCGCTCTTTCTGCTGCTTCTCATTAATCCTTGCACAACACAGAGTGAAAACTTCTCGCTCACGTCACCAGTACTCTCTCTTCTCCCCCGCTACATTCCTCTCTGGGTTGCTGCTGAGAGCAGAAGAGATGCGATTGCAGAAGCGGCCACAGTGTCGGACGCAGGATGAACGCTCAGGTTCAGAAAAACGAGGGCTAGTTGTGTAATATTGCAAAATTCAGAAAATCGCTGCGCGATTCCGGCAGTGATTAACGCAGAGCAAATCCCCAGAGTCAGCAAACATCTGCAGCTCCAATTTCCCAAGAAATGGCAAGTCCACAACCACTTGCAGGATCTGGGGAACTTGCTTTCCCTTTCCACTAAAGCAAATGAAAGTTCTGCTACAGCTCCTGCCTCCGCACGACAAGGACACAGCCTGTGCTAGAACCCGAGGCCCGCGAGCCCAGCATGCTCCTACAGTTCTGGAAGCGCGGACGGATTTGCAGCAACACAATCCTCCCGGGAATTCTGCTCCGCAGCTTGGCCGGGTTGCAGCGGTGTTTCCCATGCTAACTGTACGCTGCTCGGACGCTTCTCTCCGTGCCCGTGAAGCCGGCTCCCGCGGTAATCTCGGCTCTGGCACAGGGGACAAAGCGACAGGGCTGAGGGTGAGGATGTCTGGGGCCGCACCGCGAGCTTCTGCGGGAATTTGAATTTGCTTTTGCAACGCAGCCTCATCCAAGGACGATGCATCGGGGTTTGGGAAGCTGTGTCGGGAAGGAAGCGCGTTCCCACCCCGCGGAGCTGTTGTGTTTAGCATCTTCCACGACAGCCTCACCATTTCAGCAACACCCGAAGGGACCGCGGAGCCATCCCCGCGCTACTGTCTGCGTCCCAGACCCTGCTGCAGAGAGCTTCTCATGAATCTGGCTCAAACACACCACACCTTTTGAGAAACAGAGCCTAAGAGATTAAGAACTTTCAGTGTTCATCGAAAAAGTTACTACGTAGTCAGAGACACGCGTGTTTGAACCAAAAGTACCACCTGAAACCTACAGCACAACTCAACACTCGCATTTCAGCACAGTGCCAGTGAGAGACGAGGGACCGCGGTCCTGCCCAGCGCAGCCCCCGGTTTGGGAGCCCTCAGGAACTCCTCCAAGGAGCAGCAGAGCTTCATTCTCAAACGCAGGTGGCCCCGTCAGCCGCGCGATTACGCAAGCGAGCTTGACCACAGCGCCAGACCCCATCCGTTGCTCTCCTCCAGAGTTTTATTTGCCGCTTTAGCGCTTGATTAAAGATATCCTGCATGCCTGCAATACGCCCAACGCAGGGATGAAACGGGGGATTGAGAAGTCATTAACTGCACACTAATCCCTCAATCTCATTTAGCGCTACCGGGCCAGCAGAAAACGCTGCTGCTGTCCAGTGCTCGCCCTTTGCTCGCAGAATTTTATTTCTAAACCCATTTACAACCAAGATAAATGCAAACAAGCGACTTGTCACTGATGCTATTAGCGCTACGTCAGTAGAAATGCCAGCTAACAGCCTGACAAATTACTGCAAATTCAATTTGATATGCCATACTAATCTAATTGTTTCCTGGTCGTCAGAACTAATGAGGCCCAGCTTCCTACGTAATTCAGCCTGGCTTCCCAAACACGCCCCCCCACCCCCCCCCCAAAAGTAAAGAATTTAAGCTTGGAATAGAGTATTGCGATTTAAAAGTTACTAAAGTAAACTTGTCACTGCAACAGGGCGTGTAATCTCCTCAGTATCAACACGAAACCTCCTCGAATAATGACGCTTACCGCTAATTAAGCTCCTTCCCACACTAATCCCACAACTCCTCGCACGTGGGAAACCTCCTCCGGCAAGCAGAGCGCCGGGGCCGAGGAAAGCCCATCGCCTGGCGGCTGGGATTGCTAAGAGAGATGTTTAAATCTGCTCAATTATGGGGAAAAAAAAAAAAAAAGTTTAAGTGATTTCTGTGAAGGCTGGGGTGGCTCCTCTGCCGTTTGTGCTGCTGGCCCTGCGCATCCATCACTTCCATACAGAAGGTCTGGATGGACAGAGGGGAGGCCGCACAGACTGATTCGAGGAGAAAGGCCTATTTTATTAATTTTTTTTAAACATAATTGAGCAGATTTCATCCCTTTCCAGAGCCACAAGCAACTTGTTGAACCGCACTGAAGCCGCTCCGGGCTGCGCGCTGTCTCTCTCCGGGATTGCTCCTGGGGAGAGCTGAAGGAAAAAAAGAAAAAAAAAAAAAAAGCGAAAAAAAAAAAACCAAACCAAACCTCACAAAAAGCCCAAACCAACCTAAAAACC
>JAAGAY010137734.1:0-13569 GCA_011801015.1 Ardeotis arabs | reverse complement strand
AGGTAAGCCCCGCAGGGCCCAGAGCTAGCCCTTCTAGGTGGTATGAGTATCCCAGCCCAGCATGGGGACACGTGAGCCATCCCCCACCTAAAAGAAACCTACAAGAAACACAACATCCAGAATATTTTCTTTGCAGCCACACCTACCAGTAACTTGTTCTTGTAAACATATTTAGTGTGTCCTGAAGAATCTTTGATCTCTTTGCTAAACACCAAAGAGATTTCAAAGAGAAACAAATGCCTCTCACGGCCTTTCCGAATGAGAGACTTGGGATCCCACACTTGGAAGGAATCCTGAAGAATCAGCTCTCCCTGGACGTCCAGGTTCTCATCAAACCCTAAAACCACAAAATACATTGGCTTGTATTTGTTCTTGGGACCAGTAATGCCCAGAAACACCAGAGCAGTAAGGACTTGAAATAAAAGGGCCTTTCTCTTTTTAATGCATGTTCTGAAAGGACATTAATGGGCATCTATTGCCTCAGTGAATTTTTTTTTTTTCCTAATGCAAAGATATAATTATTTCACCACAGGCAAATATGTCAGAGAATGAGACTGCTGCTAAGTATAGTAGTAATTACTTAAAGATAAATATTATAAAGGTTTCAGTGGTGGTTACTGTACACAGAACTGTAATGGCAGGAATCTTATGCACGTCAACGCAAATTGAGAGAACATAACACACGGTGGCTGGAAGTGCCCCATCATACCATGAGCTGGGGACTGCTTCTCCACTAGCCTGCTGTTGCTCATGCCAGACAGCCCTGGGAGAGCAGCAAGCAGCCCTAGTCCCTGCTCCAAATATTCAGGAATACTGTTTTATTTAGAAGACAACTGCCCAGGTGCTTGTCTATCCCTGCTTCTTTATTATTGTGTGCTGCTGGTCATCTCATGGGGACGGATTATCCAGACGTTATTTTGGGAAACCTTGCTTTCCACCAGACACTACAGTTAAAATAATCTTTGTAGTGTTTCTACCTATGCTGAGTCAGTTTGCCCCTCTGCAATTTTAATCACCTAGTCCTAACGTGCTGCTCAGCTCCTGGCACCATTTCCTTGCCTGTTTTAGAACTCTTCCTCTTTCTGGATTCTGACTCAAGCCAGGCTAGAAGTTATTTTCCTAGGCCAAGAAAATGTCTGAGAGACAATAAAGCATCTCTGTCCAGAATAAAATTTTAAAATTTTAGAAATACTCCACCCATCAAAAAGCCAATAAAACACTTAACTTTGAGGCAATAAAAATATTTTTTCTGTAATTTTGAAATACTTTTTAGTAATACTTTTTTTTTCTTTTTTAATCTTTGAGATAATTATACTAACATTTTGAAACACAAGCTGTTTTGATTCAGAAAACCAGAACTTTTTCTTTTGAAATGTTCAGACAGTATTTAGAAATGTTTTCATCCAGTAATCATTATGGTTGCCAGCAGCTAAACTGATACTGTTTCAAGAGAGGTTTTTTTGTTTCATTAAGAATGTTTTAACCAAATATATATATATATAGTGTATATGTATACATATACATACACACACATACATGCATGTATATATATATACATATATAAACACATACATACACACACATAAAACATAAATAAATAAAACCATAAAACTTTATATCTAGCTTTATTCTTCCAAGACATCGGGAGAAATATCAGAAAGGAGCTAGGAAATACCTGAAAGTTATGATCAATCACCAATATTGCTACAGTCAACTTGTACTAACTTTCTACACAATTTACAAGAACACTTCATTTATCAGTGGGTCCCTCCCCTGCCCCGGCCACCTGCCCATCTGCTACCTTCCAGCATGCTGACATGCATTGCGTCGTTGGCCTTCTTTGGGACGCTGAGCATCACTTCCAGACCATCTTTGAGTTCCCCTTTGCCCTCCTCGCAGCAGGTTAGCAGTTCCTAAGAAGCAATGCAGAATACTTATAAACAACCTCTGACCAACATGCTGGCTTTATCTCAGATTGGTTTTCTTGGCATGTAGAACAGAAAGTTGCAACTGCTTCGCTAACAGTGGCAGGAGAAAGCTGAACTGCGTCAAAACACACTGTGGATGCTCATAGATAGCGGGGATCAAATGGGAATGATTATAAAGCAAGATAATATAAGGTGCTCTCTGCACTCAGACGTTTCTGCGGATTTATGGCCATGCTGCAGTCACCAGTCAGTCCAGCTGCACCAACTGGCGTGCAGGACCCCTGCCTGATCCAGCAGTGCTGGTGACCGCAGTGCAGGCAGGACTGGCAATGTGCTATGCCCAGGGCAGGGAGGTCCCTTCAGGAAAAATTCATCTGAGGAGAAGACCAAAGAGGTAAGGACTGAAGGGGTGTTTTAGCCTTCCTATTAGCAGACAGTTTGTGCAGTGCAGGCTTGCTGTCCCACAGCACTCACAAGACTGTGATAAACCTGTGCGTTGTTTCAGCAAACTGGTACAAAGCACAGATTTGTGAACACACTGAATGTACTCAGTAAGTAACTTCCTAGTACAGCATATCACTCCTTTGGTATATACATAGGAGGTTTTAAAGAAATGCAAGTATCATATCTGGTCCTAGCTTTTCAAAGTCAGACTCTGTATCTTCCCTTATACCTTAGGCATTTTTTCCTCTCTGGTTTACTAGTTTTGAAGTGAACAGTGGCTGGTGAAGGTAGATCTAAAATGCATCCACTCACAAGATACTGCAAAAATCTGTAACCAATTTACAACAAACCAACAAAGGGTTTTTTATGGGAAATGTTAATGTTTCACTTGGAAGTCCTTCCTTTGTATATGAAGCTTTTCCCTGTTTTTCAAACACGAACATGTTAGCCCTCAAACAGAATCTAATGCCAGTGAATGTGTCTGAGTCAAGAATCAGTGAAATTTCCCAAAGTTCATTACTGCTGTCATTGAAGCCTTTAATCAAAATATTACATGTCACAAACTTAGCAAGAAGGAAAGTAAACAGTTCTGTCATCCCTTCAATTTCCCTTTCCCAGTTCTCATTTTAAGAGTTAAATGTACTTGGATACAAACAACCCCAGTTGAAGGAGGTGATCAGTTTTTTACTGTTTGGTTTTTTTTCTTTCTATGAGTCTTTTCCTTTAAAATAGTCAACCTGAATTTTACACTTTGTTGCCATGTTTAGGCCTGGGAAATAGAAGCAGCAGCTCAGCAGCAGCTGCTTACAGGTCATGAACAGGTGATGAAGCAGCTCCCTTAAGAATAAGAGAACTCATTACACCTATGAACTGTTCCACATGAGCTGATTTGGGCAGCTCACTAGGTACCTTCAGTAGGAGTTGATATTTTGTGATCCTCTGGACAGGCTTGATTAAATAAGAAGAAATAGAGTTGGCCAGACCGTGTCTTTGCTGAATTTCCTAGAAGAGATGAAAACAGCAGTCAGTCATGGAAAACTATTAACCCCCTGCCAGCCAGAACCACCCATAACTAATTTTAGCTCTGGATCTCTGCATTTCTTTGTTTAGTTTTTAAACTTTCTTTAAGCTCACACACAAATAACTGTGGTTTCAGAGAGGCTGACAATAAACTGCAGAGTGCCCCTAAGGCCACCTAAACTGCAGGGGCCCTATGCAAGTCAGGCTAAGGCTGTGTTAAATAAACTACACAGGCTTCGATTTAAATATGACTTCTCTGTCACGTCAACTGGTTTCGCCTAGCTGTGAAGGCTGAAAGCAGAGTCTTAACATTCAATTAAAATGGAGTGACATTACACTAAATTGCATGAGTAAAGTGTAATTTAGCTGTCTAAACATAAGGATCTAGTACCATTTGAGAGCCCTGGGGTAGCTGAAATATCCACATGGGAGCAACAGGTCTGACACAGTGCTGACAGACGTATGCTATTCTGAGGTGGCAGCTGGGAGCCAGGAGAGGTACCCTCACGCTACCTTTTACAGCACTGAATACTTCTGGGTTTGTCACCTGGATTTTAACCAAAACGTCTGTGCTGATCAGTATGATGCGCTCATGAACTTCTGGAGATATTGCAGATAGGCACCTGATGAGGTCTGCAAAGGGCCCAGCTGCCTCCCTCCATCTGCTTCCAGCGGGAGTTAGGAGCTCCTGAAAATCCTACAGGACCCTAACGCACATATTTAGCCATCTAAAAGACTTCAAACTCATGCCCTACAGGGGCAGATTCTCTGCCAAAATAGAACAGGTTGGAATTCCTTCTGTCTCCACTAGGCCCTGGGCATGCCACCCCCTGCTCCTGGCCATCAGGAAATCCTCAGTTCCTAAGGGAGCAGATGGGGAGAGGGAATGAGACCTCCAGCTACTGGAGGGTAAATTTGAGGCTGTAAAGGGAAGAAGTTACAGAAGATGAAGGGGGAAGAGCTGCCAAGAACAGAGATTTTCTTTCAGTACACAGTCTGTTTTTCTGCTGAGTACTAGGGAAGTTACTGGGTTTTTTTAGCTCTAGTGTTTATCCTTATGCTGGGATGCAAAAATAGCCACTTTTCACACAATGTGCCAACAGATTTTTTTTTTCTGTACCAGGCAAATTCGTTTTAGAAAAAATATCTCTGGTGCCATGAACAGACCTAAAAGGGAAGGGGGTGAGGGTTAATGGAGTTTGCATGAAGCTGAGTCACGGCTGGCTCCAAACAGGGACACTGTCTGCAGAGCACATGGCTGGGACTCAATTAGTAACTGCAGGAGCCAGCAAGACCTTGGCCATGTCTGTGAACTTCCTGGAGCTGGCTAAGTACACTTGTTTTTGTAGGATCCAAGTAATGAATTTAGCGCTATTCCTTCCTCCCAGCTCTCTGAATAGCAGGGCATGCTGCCAGCAAGATGCCTCCCCTTTGGGCATTCCTTGATTTGCCAGGATGGTCAGACTGTGCGGAGATAAGAGTGGGCTGGTGAAGTGACAGCTGTCTCTGCTGCACAGGAACCTGCAGCAGGGAAGCAATAGCACTGCTACATGGCAATCAGACAAATACACTGCTGGAAAGGGACATTCTCCCTGCAGCTCCTCCCTCTGGTCCCTGAAGTGCTAGAGTAAGACGGTAGCTTGGTGGAGTGTGTCTTGGGTTGGCTTTGTAACAACTGGAGAGGTCTGGCCTTACTGGGGATGGAGGCAGAAATTTGAGAGGTCTATGCAGGGTAGAGCATGGCAGCGCAGACATTTCTGACACACCTCTAAGTAACATGAAGCACAGAGGTATCTGAGCTAGCTTTGAAGTAGCTAGCAGGTTTCAGAAGCAAGCTAGCCACAGGGCTCTGTGCTCTTTACTTTGCCCTGCTTCTTGTTTAGAGCAAGCTTCGCTCACATTGTTGTGCACCATGGCTCACCATGAGACACAACGTTAGTTATTCGTTGGGTGGAAAAGTGTTCCAAGAGCCTGGGAGAAATGAAGGTATCTGACAGGCATCATGTGCTGGCAGTTGTGTGTTGCAAACCAGGTGAGCTGCAGAACAGGATCAAGGTGTAGTTGTATATGCAATGACAGAATCCCAGACAAACACCAAAAACATCATCTGCATAGGGCAGCACATAATCCTCAGAGGCCCTTGGATGGACAACATGGAGCCAGGAATACTTAAATACAATTTCATTCCATAAGAATTGCTGAATTTACCATGAAGCAGTGATAAAGTGCCCAGATTTTGTATCAAATGTCTAAAGAGATTAATAAATTAAGATAAGTCATCTAATTGTGTACAGTTAGTTAGTAGGAGGACAAACTGCATCCTGAACCGGGTGCGCAGACCAATGGCTTGCTGAGTAGACTGATTCAGCACTAAAAACCTCATGAAACATTTAGGGTTTTTAATGCACAAGACAAATCTTTGGTGAGAAATTTCAGAAAAAGTACTACTAAAGAGAAACTGAGACCCTGCTTGTACCTCTGCCCATTTCCAAAGGGACGCTCCAGCTCAGCAGAGAAACTATCCAAGAACCATCACCCACGCAGAAACCCAGTGCTCTGCAATGCTACCAACATCAATGAACTTCACCATGCTCCACTCTGTAAATCTTAGTTATGCAAGTTAAAGGTGCCCTGTGGCTTCTTGAATATAACAAACTCATATTTTCCAAAATTTAAAGGAAAAAATATTCAAACTAGCAGAAGCATATAGGTGACTGAACCAAACTCTGTCTTTGTCCTGAGGACCAAAGCTCACTTAACAGACACTAAAATCAACTCAATCACCTCAACAATATGCTGATTTCAACCTGCTGAAGTGGAGAGCTAACACACATCGGTAATCAAAAATATATCTTGCTAGCCTGACGTATGTAGTATTGCAAATATTAAAAATTGCTAAGTATGGTAGGCGTCATTTATCTTTGAAACCACTGAATGAAGAACACAGTTTTAAGTAATGCAGTAATACTCTCAGATGATGAACAAGACATATACAAAAAGTGAAACAACCAAATTAATGAGTCTACTGTAGTTATGAAAGAGTAAGCACACTAGTTACATTCCCTATGCAATTTCCAGCTAATATAACCATATCAACAACTTCTGAATTTTATAAGCAAAGTATGATCTGTAGGGAGGGAAGATAGCAATTTTTATCCTTTATTAGATGAATGCTGTAGGATAAACGAGACAAGTTTCGCAACTGAGAGTTTGTGCATAATTTTCCACCTGTATCAACTGATCTAAGAAAAGAAATTGCTTTTCTCCACGTGTATGGCTTCACTTATGTCTTTAGAAATCCCAGCTACAATAGCATTGCTAGTAATTCTCTTCACAGTTTCAAATTAGATATGTCACTTTACTCCTTCTCCTAATTAGCTAATCCTTGCAATGATCCCTGAAGCTGCAAATTGTCCATGGACTTGAAGAGTTCAGGTAGAGTAATGGGACTGCTTGTTTTCGTCTCAAAGGTGGCTTTCTATGATGGTTTATGCAATTTGACAGGTTGTACACTTGTGATCTTCAAGTAGCTCCTTACTAAGGGATGTTAGACTAAATAACTCACTTTCATCATCAGGGTGTTCTGGGAAATTCCAGGTTCTGCCTGGAAGAAAAGAACCAGCCATTTTGTCCGTATTCCTCAAGCCAGACTGTTCGCTCTGTCCGCTCACTTAACCACTGCCACTCCAAGATCAAGATAAGAAGGATCTACCGGTACTTCGTACTACCTTAGTCACTCAGGTTGAGTGACTCCTAGGGGATTTTTTTGGGGAGATAGCCAGCTTTCTTTTTTTTGTACAGGCATCACTGGGCAGCCCTGCACAATTCCCACCAACGGAAAGAAAACATCTCCCCTTGCAAAACAGCAGATGCTGACACATGAATATTCACTATTAAGCAACATCAGGCAGGTTTCCAGCCCATATACTGAGCTGGAATGGAAAAACTTAGCAGAGGAAACGCTTTTAACCTGTGCAAACAACTGATAGACATGTAAGGCGGCTCAAACCCTCCACGAGTCACCAACCAGTACAAACCATTCAAGAGGCTCAAGCGCCACCTCCTGGAAAATCCCTTCCAGTTCAAGTCCACTTTTCGACCATTCGGTCACAAGGCAAAAAACACAGTAAAAGAAAAAGGTGTTCATCACTTTTTCTTCTGGCTCGTAGGAGATCTTTCCGTGTTGAGTTTAACTGAAATGCTATAACCACCGGCACGCACAAAACCCAGAGAAGCTGATTCATGTCAGCTGCCAACCACATCACAGGTTGAATCCTGCTGAGCAGTTACATTTTTAAAAAGACTTTCAATGCTTTGGAAAAGAGGTCTTAGCATTTTTTTTTCAGAAAGGCAACTAATTAAAGCTATAAGCTAGCAGACAAGCATGGCAAAATGGATGAGGTTCCAAAAATCAGAGGGAAAGCTCAGTTTAAAAGAACTCAAAAACTTTAAAGATTTTTCTCAGCCTACAAAACTGGGATTGGAGCCTGCAAATGTTTATCTCCAGGTGTAGTGCTTGTAAGGAAATAGTCTAATTGCTGTCAATGGAGTCCCTTACCAGCATGATGAAGCAAATGTTTAACAGGGTGGGTAAAATTTGCAGAACAGAAGGACAGGATCTTGGTTTGGACTTAGGGATTTCAGGTCATAAAATATAATGGGATCTGCTTTTCATTTTGCCACTAAACCCAGAAGTAGAGAGTACATCTAAACCAGATCTTCAGAAAAAATTTAGTTTGAAAAATGCACAAAGGTTCCCATAAGAATGTGTGTCTCCATTAAAAATGACTTGCCACACTGATGAAGATCACACATCACACCACAGCCTATCTAGTTTTCACAGCATGTGGTATCTGCGGTGGAATGACAAACCCAAATGCCAAAGCACAAAATGGAACCCTTTGCTCGGATGTAACGAGGAGGTGTTTCAGCTGCACTATGAGTGCTGAAGGAAAATGGCAATGGTGGCTTACATCAAAGAAAGTCCCTGCGTGTTCCAGGATGAGCTGGTTGGAGTCAGGCTTGTTTTTGCAGTAGGTGACATACATCTGAAATTTATCTGCCTGTGAAAACAAACATCAAGGGAAAAGCAAGATAAGCTATTTCTCTGCTTGCACAGTCTTTCATTAAGGCTCAGCAGGATAAATACAGGTGATAAACCCCCGCCTCTCAAAGCAACATAAGAATTGCAAATTAAGAACAGAAGCCTTACAGACAGTTCATACTTTACCTGAGCAGTTCTGAGGGGAATGAGGTACATGGTGTAACAAATATGGGACGCTTTCTTTAACAAGTGTCACAGAGGGAAGGCCTAAAACTTTAATCCAGCTATAAAATAATTTTTAAGAGCTCTAATGATGTTACACAGCTTGTATCCAAATGTCTGCAGGTCTCAAAACCCAGGCATGAAGTGCTGGCTCTATCACCTACCTGCAGATAAAGCCAGTGTAGAAACTCTGGGCAAGAGACTCACCTAACTTAAACTGGCTTGAGACAGCATTTTTGACTTGAGACTGGCTCAGATTTGTGACGCCTGGCACAAACTTGCCTTTCCTACCTTGGTTCAGACTTTAATGGCTCAAACTTTATGTTGTGCTGGAGCATTTTCCATTTAATTTCCTAATGTATTTATTTTTAAGAGGAAATTAAAAGCATCTGTGCACTCCTGCCTTAGAGCAGTTTTATATTACTGAACTGTGGTCTCAGGGAGAGGCAGGCAAACAGAAGAGGAGGATGGCCTCCTTTTATTAATATTGCATTTTTTATACCAGGTATCTAAATAACAGGACCCTGTAATTGGGCAGGCAGTTTTGTGTGTCTGTAGCCATGCACACAGCTCTGGACATGTACTGTTGCTGAGATGATGTGGTAGTATCTTAAAAGTACCATGAAGATTTTGCATAGAATGATACGTAAATGTGTCCGTCTTTCATAAATATGTAACCTCTTCTTTGTAAACAGTATTTCTGAATCTATTTCATCAATAATTGTGTCCTGTTTTTAAATTAAAAGCCCATTTCAAATCATCCAAACACACTCATTTTTTTGAAAAGGGAAAATTTTCCATAATGACTTTTAAAATACTAATTCCCAGCTTTGAAATATGAATAAAAGCATCAGAGAAAACATGAAGATGGCTGAATTGCCTGGTAAATATTTTGAAAAGAGAACAGCTTTCATACAGATAAATTACTGCAGCCTATTCCTGGAGCCTCCTACGCCCATGAAGACTCTTAGTAGTAAGATTTCAAAGTCCTGTTAGAAATTATCCTGGCATTGAGTAATGGAATGAGAGAGCACAGTGGCCTACCAGTTTGACACTAATTTCTGAAGAAAAATGTTGATAAAATACGTTGTTCACACCTTTGTTAAGGTCTCATGGCATAACTAAAATTCTCTAAGGAAGGTATATTAAGATTTTAAACGTCTGTTCTCCCAGAGCCCTTCACAAAGAAATGAATGTCACCCCTAAATAGAGGTTTGATTTGATAAAGTCCTATTAAACAGAACCTGCAGAGATAAAAGCTGTGCTGGTCAGTGCAGGGCAAAAAGAAAGGCTCTGGAAAGCCTTCACACTGCTGCTTAGGAGAAGAGGTAAGGGAGGGAACCTTTCACCCTGGGAGAGGTGAAGGACAAAGCAGTAGTAGTTCCAGATTAGTTCCCAATGTCACTTATCACTAAGGATGTAACACTTGCACCAATTCCCAGCTTGTTTCTGTCTGTGCTGAAAGAATCAATTTGAATAAATAATGAAAAGAAGAAGCCTCATTACCCAGGTGACGAAGCAGTGGCCCACATCCTCAGGCAGTTGTTCATATTTCTCTAGTTCTTTTAGAAAAATGCTGAAAAAAGAAGACACCGATGTAATTAGTTACAGTAAAATACCCAGGAGAAGCAGAAAGACCAATGAGTTAATCAGTGCTAATGATCAATACTGGTATCTTGATTATGAGGCTAATTAAGTGTCCTGCCAGTGCAAAAAGTGTGTTCTTGCCAAGGTATGCTTTGCACAATCATGCCTAACTCCACTAGAAAGGAAAAGGTAGCAATCCCTAGCAGGGAGTCAGTGTATGCGGGACTGCAAAGTGATATTCCAGAACCAGATCGTTCATCTTCAGAAAGATCTTGTGCAGTGATTCAGAGGAAGAGCAAAAAGAGAAGCCCAAAGCTGCCAACTTTCCGTCACCAAACTTGGCACATTGGAGAAAACAACAACAATTTAAACAAGCTTGACACTTCATAGGTAAGCAGTAAACTCCCAAAATACAGATTTTGTAATCAACTCTCTCCCAACACCTTGTACCATGAGTGACATCTCTGCTTGCAGATAGAGCCCTGTACGCTGCCTGAGTGGGAAAGCGGATCGTGAAACAGAAGTTGCAGAAGGAGAAGCAACTGAATGGGCTGTTTCCACAGCCCTGAATCAGGCTGGGGGACGCCTTAACATCACCAGCCAAAGGAGAAGATTGTGGAGGACGCTGGTAGAGGTGAGGAGGGGGGCAATTTATTTTAGCATTGCTACAATTTTTAGTGGGAAAAGGATTATGTAGAAGCAGCAGACTAGAGGAGGATGGGTCAGAGAAAGGAGAAATGACAGGAGAAGGCAGCTGAGTGGCATGACTGAGGGTTAAAGGGGTGGTAGCTGGCAACAAAGGAAAGTTAAAAAGCAGAGTAGTCAGATGGCATCCATCAGGGTCACTGAAAAGAAAACATAGCACCACAAAGAGAGGGGAAGTGGGAAGGCAACTGAGTGATCCTAGCATAGTTTAAAGGCCTTTTAAATGTAATATGTAGTTTGAATCTATTACCCTGATACACTTTAAAGCTAATTGCACAAAAGCATGTATATGGCAGCCTCTACTGGACCATATTTATGTGTATGTGATGACCACAGTTGTGTGTATGTGATTGTGCATTTGTCTGGCTGAAGCAATGAGTCTCCCAGAAGTGCAACAGAGAAGATTTTTCTGATTTGTTTTTCAAACTGCTTTGGTTTTGATGTGTAATGTGAAGACAGACTTTGAAATTCAGACTGAATTTGTGGGATTCAGCACCTCTAAATGTTAAGTTTATAAGTGCTATTGCATTCACATTATAGAAGGGAAACAATTCCCTCTAACCTGATCTTATACACAGTCTCTTCTTGATAAAAGGGAGCACTGTTAGTTACAGATTAAATACAGAGAGTCTCCAAGAACTGGCAGGAAAGCTACTTATCAACCCAGCTCATGTCAACCATTCCTTTTTTCCCCTTCATGTTTTCCAAGAGATCATATTTTTGACAGGCAAGCTTCCAGACTAGATCTAGTCCTGTGAGATAGAAAGCACATATAGGACTACAAAGCATTGGTATAATATGGCTTTACATCTTTAATAGCTGAAGTTTAAACTAAGATGCAATTCATTTTTGTAAAAGAAACAACACAAGAAATCAAGCATTATTTTGCAAATCTGTATCAACTGGATCTACTTTACACTCTGTGTGCATTGTACTGTAGGTGTTCACTGCAGGCACTGCATGGATGTATAGGTATACATGTCTACAGTTTTCTTAGTCAGTAAACATTAACAGAACTGTTAGGAAAACCTACTTGTTATGAAAGTCATATATCTCCTGAATATTGCCAAAGATGATGTGTTCTTTATTAAGGATCCCAGCAGGTATTTCTTCCACTCCACTTGTCATCTCCCAAAGGTAAGTCTGGAAGACACCACCAATTCTTAGCTTTGTGAATAAATGCAGTGAAAAAAAACAGATTTCCCAGCCAAAGGCACAGGCTGACAAGAGAACTATATACTTTGGGATTAAACAAATAAGCTAAAAAAAACCAAACCCAGACATGTTACAGTGCCACAGAAAGCTCTCCAAAGGATTTCAAAGTGCTGACACCTAGAAGTTGTCTGAGGAAAAAGCAGAAACATGCCAACACCACCTGTCTTTGCTGTCCAACTGCTGGTGTCCAAAAACTGCAGGCAGAAACAGAAAGACCCTGCTGTAGAGCTAGGCAAGGTTTTTGACAGTGCAAATCCAGCTCTTTCTCTAGCATGAGATGATCCAAAGGAATACATTTGAATTCTTAAGAAAGTGCTCCATGATTCAAAAAAGACTAGAAACCAACAAATTTCAGGTTAACATGCAAACATATTGCTCTTTACTGAATCCCAGGACATTGCTCTCACTTTGCAGGGGTGAGCACAGCTTTGCCAATAAAGGTATGCTCAGGTGTCTCTGGAGGTGTAGACGTTTACAGTCACCTGTGGGGAGCACAGGGCATGGCTCTGCCAGTGAGAGACAAGCTCCCTCTGCTGCCCACCCAGCTCCCACCACCAGCAGGACAGAGCTCTGTGGCTAGCTACTAACGGTGGTACCCTCACACAGACTCTCCTCAAGGTTAGCCTTTGCAGTACAGTGAACATCACGACTGCAAAGGATACCATGTCCTTCCTGAAAATACTGGAGACTTCCTGGGCCGTAACTTACCTCTAAACATTCATGTAAGTCCCTGACATAAGCTTTTTCTGTCTGAAGCAGCTCAGCCATAATGAATCTGAAAAAGAAAGTATTTCAGTGTTTTGGACATTACCGGCATTTGTACAATGAACAGAAAACAAAACACCCTTCTGTTCTCTTCCTGAATCAGTGTACTTCCACTCTAAGCCTTCAGCTGCCTCACTTTGCACCTTTCAGCTCCGTGAATGAAACACCACTTTGTAATCTAGTCCCTTGTAGGGTTATTTTCTAAATATCTTTTCTGCATAAAATTCTATTAAGTTGTATTTCTACAACCCTGAGGTGTGATTTACAATCTACATGCCATCCTCAACAGTCAACTCATTCTCAGAATTCTTTTTCCCCAGGAGTATGGACTTGAGATTCACCAACACCACTTCCATCTTCAGTAACAGTCAACAGTAAGTTACCCTGAAACTTGACCTTCAGTGGCAATACAAATGGATTTGGGAGACAACACTACTTTGAAGAGGCTTCAACAGCTAGGTATCCTACTGGAGAAAATCCAAACTGCTGGGAAGCCCAGCAATTGCATCTGTAGTGTCTGAAGCTGGGCATCTCAAAGTTGAAATGCCCAGTGTTTTGAAAATGTGCCACAGGCAGACCAAGTGTAACTACTGTTACCTAAAGTAGAAACTGTTTCTTATCAAGGTTATGCACTGTAGG
>JAAGAY010137733.1:1702-71881 GCA_011801015.1 Ardeotis arabs | reverse complement strand
AAGGGAAGGGAAGGGAAGGGAAGGGAAGGGAAGGGAAGGGAAGGGAAGAGAAGAGAAGAGAAGAGAAGAGAAGAGAAGAGAAGAGAAGAGAAGAGAAGAGAAGAGAAGAGAAGAGAAGAGAAGAGAAGAGAAGAGAAGAGAAGAGAAGAGAAGAGAAGAGAAGAGAAGAGAAGAGAAGAGAAGCTACATACTACTACAATTACTTTTAAATTATGTCATGTATAGGGCACAACTTAGATCCTTGCAACGGAAATGCGTAGGTGACCCCACCCTTGCAGAGACCTGATTATGCCATTGGGGAACCATTCACCCACACTCATGCAATTAGGTGATCATGTCTGAATACACTGATCTACAATAGACAACGTGAAACATCTTCTGTATTTCATCTATCTTACAACACCACATTGACATACATACTGGAAAAACATCCACAATGTTCAAATTTGAATATAACTAGAAAAAATCAAACCCCAAGTCATAATGAAATGTTCACTTCTGATTCTTGTAATTTCTTGAATTTGCCTCTGTATGCTGGCATTTTGTTAACTCAACTCTAAAAAGAAAAAGTCCACTTCCACTTATGTGACTTTTTTTGCAATATCAAATATTTCATTAACACTATTTTAGAGTAAATATTTTTGTTAGCATTGAGACAGCAAAAATCATGACTATAGAAAGACCACTTGCACTTTAAGAAACCTAGATTATAACCTCTGTCATACCCAAATATCAAAAACATTTACTTTTAAAGTATCTATTTTAAAATCTGTCTACTTAGGTAAATTTAACCAGTGCATTTATTTCCACAGAAATGTGCTGGACCATATTTGAGAAAATAGTATTTGTTGAATTGTTATTAAGTTTTAGATCCAACTGCTTTCTTCTTGTCCTGACCGTCGGTTTGAAAAGCTAACTAAAGTAAAGTTCAGAAAGACGGGCATACCTCAAAGGGACACAGTGCCCTATCTCATATTAATGAGTTATGGTTCTGTCAGTAACGTGGCTCTGACTAAACTATTTGTCTCTCTGACATTTTGAGGCTTGTAAGTTGTCCCACGGTTGCGAAAAGTGACTAATAGACTATACCACTAATACCACCCAGTATTTTATTCCCTTCAGCTTTAGTTTAAGAAACACATAAGAGCTGTACAATTTAACTTCTATGCAGACACTAAAATATAATACTTCTCTCCTAAGAAGCCTTAGGTTAGCATTAGAGGCAAAACTCTCAAGAACAGATGATCTGTTGTTAACATAGAGCAAACTGATCTTAGGCTGAGAACTCAGGAATGCACACAGATTAATTACACAAAGCCTTGGTCCATACTGTGCTGCACGAGAAAGCCATCAGAATCAACATACAGTACCTTTCATCTTGGCCCAGATCCTCACTGTCTGGCATTTCAGATGTAAAGGAATTATCACACTCTCTCTACCAATCTAGATAATCCAGGCAATGATCTTCTAGTCCGTTTTGTGTTTTAGAAGCGACAACCCGGGCACCTGTCCTGTTTGCTGCTCCTTGCTCAGAGAGCAAATGTTTACAAGACATCCTAAGTGCCTGCTGGTCTTGAATGAAGTTCAGAGTGTTTGTCTGTGATTGGCCAAGGCTATAAATAAACAGGTCGTGACTCACCTCACACACTATGACAGGGTGTTTAGTAGCAAGCACAGCCAAAAGCAAAACAGGGTTTTTTTTTTTGGTCATGTGAGGGAGAATCAACATCCAGTTATTACATTTTATTTTTCTGCTTCCACTGGAAACCTTCCTAAACATCTATTTTTCTCATCTGTAAGTGAGCAGCAAGCAAAATGATAGGAGGTTAAATGGCACAAACTTTGAAGTAACACAGTTAAACATGTAAGAGCAAAGAGCTTACTGCAACTGTAAAAATATCCTTTTTTTTTGCTCCCCACAAAGTGTCAGTCACAAGCTGTCAGAAGAGCAAAATTCTTCTCCATTGCCTAAATTCACAGATGAAATAAAAATTTAGTAGTTCTTTTAAAATAAGGAATAGGAAAATGTGTTTTCAGTAAAGACTACTGTATTGTTTTTAAGTTCTGATTCCAAGCTGGTCTGCTATGAGCAGTCTCAGCTGTCATAGGGATACCAGTAAATTGTACTGAAGAGCCCTCAAAATGAAAGTATGTTGACGGGAGGTTTTCTGCCAAAATACTTCTAATGCCTCTGTGAGCAGACTAAAGTGAATTGACAAATTCACTTCCCTTGTATTGCTTTTTGCTGTGTGCGTGACAGGGATTCTGTCACTCCAGCCACACCAGCTACATCTCTATTAATTTTCAACACCCCAGCAACCTTATCTGTGCTGATGAAGCTTTGTAGTGCAGCCCAGGACTTCAAGGATCACATATGTATGCTGTTCAGCAGATTGCTCAGCACTGCTCCTTCATGTGACTTCCTTCTTCCATTAAACAACTTGACCTATTGTTTTTAATATATTTTCAAATAAATATTACATCCAGATATCTTCACACAGAAATCTTCTTTCCTAGGAGGGAACTTAGCAAGATTCAGACCTGCCTCTCCTGTATGAAATAGTAGAAATTGTCCTGGGGATGTCACATCTTAAAAATAAATTTAAAAAAAAAATAAGCAAAGCTGGAACAAAAGGTATGTCAGATTAAAAAACAACCACTCCATATCTTTGATTTGGTAAGTTGTATTTGGTGCATTGTGGGTAATACATCATTCACTGGAAAGATGCTTAACTTTCAAAACTACAAAGGATTCTATCCTTTCTTCTTATTTTAATATAAATGCTTCAAAATAACTAGTAAGATCTAGATAAAAATTGAAAAACTCCCCAAACTGTATAATCATAGATCTATTACTTTAATTGGCATGATTTGTATTTACTGTGTGAGTATCTGAATTAATAAAATTGTCTCAGGAAATGGTGAGAAAAAAAAAAAGAAACAGGAATGCTACCTATCTCTGAATGACAACTTCCTTAACTCCCGACTTTCCAGTTACTTTCTATTTCCTTTTCCCTTTTCTTCATCTCACCCCATCTTCTGATTTCATACCTTTCCTCAGCCTTTCACGAGACGCGTCCTTCCTGAAACAGTTTAATCATACTGAACTTTTAAAAGAAAGGAGGGAGAAGAAAAACAGGAATAAAGTCTTATGTCTAAATTAGGCAAGGCAATACATAAATATATATTAATAAATGTCCTACCCAGCAGAGATGCTTGATAGTCACCTATACCTGCATATTCCAATATCATCCTCTTCTTTTTTCTTGTTTTTCCTATACCTGCATATTCCAATATCATCCTCTTCTTTTTTCTTTTGTTTTTCTACTTCTGATAGTTATAACTGAAATAATTTGAGATGTATTTCCTTCAAGCTTCTCCTGAAACAACAGAGCTGCTAAATTAAAAAATCTTAATGATTAAAATGGTTTTGTGTGACAGCTTCATTTTCAGGTTAGAATTTTGAAGTCCTCTAATTAGTAAAGGAATCAAAAGAAACAACTGAAATCTGCACACACAAAAGCATCATTCAAAATTTAAATATAGCATCAAAAATAAAGGCAAGCAAAACTAAACCCCTTGTGCAACTTTACTTGTTTTTGTTTGTTTACATGCATTGCAATATATAGTCTTACATAGCCACGTGCATTTACTATGTAAAATGCCTTTTTATAAAATACTCCTTTTCAATGCATTTGATTATCACACCCGGGAGCTAAAATGCTTTCAGTATCATGTCTATTCCTGTATTTCAGTCTTGGAACGTGATGTACTTCAAACTCTTCAAGTACAACTGTGGACTGTTCATTTCTTTGTCAAGCTCTGTAGACAGTGCTCACTGCTACAGCAGAAAAATGGTTCACTGTTTACTTTTGCAATTCCTTAGAACTCTTACCCAGCCCTCAGTGAGGTAAGGAGCATAATATCACCTGATTTATTTATTGATAAGGAAGTCCTAGAAAGATTAGGTTCCAAAGTGTCTATTAAATGAGTACCTAACTGAAATATCAAGGACTCATAAATTTGGAAATAAAGCATTTCTAAAGCACTTCAATACTCAGAGATTAGTTTTTACTGATATCAGGGCTCATCATTTTTGCATATCAGACTTCAGAACAGCATGAGCACATAATTAGCAGAACCGCAATCACACTAAAGCATTTTGCTTAGTATCACAAAGACAACTATCTAGAAAATTAATGTCAAATTTTTGATTGGTCTGAATTCTTCCACACCCAAAGCAATTAGAGCTTGTATTGGCCAATCTGGGGGTTTCCAGCAGATCTGGCTCCAGACTATTTCACAGCGGCACGAGATGGAATGACCTTTCCAAGTACACTTGGGTGGAACAGCAGCAGGTGAGCAAAAATACTGTACTGAATCAGGCCAAAGGGCTTCTGGCATCTCCTACTGTGTCCAGAAGTGCAGCCTAGGGAAAAATGCATTGCTGCTTTCTCTGAATAGCCCTCCAGACTCCAACTGGTGGCTCACGGGTTTCCTGAACCAGGAGTGGTATCTGTATTTTTAGCTCTGAGTGGATTTCCATCCTGTGATAGCATCTCTAACATCTTGTGGCAAGCACTTCTGCAGCTTAACTACATACTGTTTGAAAAAAAAAAAAAAATCCAATCAAATCCACCCAATTTTGTTTGCTCTGATCTCACCACTTCAATTGATTTCTAAGAAGTCTTATACTGGGACAGGTAGATGATCGTTACCTTTCTTTAGCTTTTCACAGCTCTTTATATTTTTACTGGGCCTGCAGAATTGAAAGGTGGAGTTGTCTAGAAAAGAGCTCATCTGGTATTAGAATTGCTAAAAATCAGTTTAAAACTTTTTCAATATGGAAACTCAAAGCAACTAGAAATGACAGAACTGAGGAAGGAAAAGCTCTTTCTGTAACCGTGTTATTTCTCAGGGAGGTTCTTACTTTCTTACTTCGTTGCAGCTAATGCTACAACTTTCTGAATTGCAGGGGACTTTGGTCAGTCCTCTCTGTCCCTTGTAAATTCCTTCTTGGCATCTCTGAGGCGTCACCTCACATGACTAATCCTGCTCTTCTCAGCAACCTCTTTGCTTGAACTGCCATCTTCGAGCCTTCTTATGTCTCTCTCACTTCTCACATCCAGCATTTTCTGAAATTTTCCCTCCCTTGGTTCTGTTGGTTACTCAACAAAAGGAACAAGCCCTAGCCCCGTTACTTCTGAAAAGAACATGAAAGCATGTGACTTTGTAATTAAAAGGAAAAATATACTATGGTATAGTCACGTTCTGCTCTTGGTCACCTCATTCAGCTTTAAAAGTCCTATTTTGCTCACTTGTTTTTCGCATGTAAGCTCCTGCATGCCCTGCAACATCCTTGGTGTTCTTTTCCAAACTCTTCCTACATTTACTATAACTGATTTAAGGTAGGAAAGACCAGAAATGTACACCATTATTCCCGATGAGGGCATACTATTGATTTACACATTTGACCCTTTTTTGTGAGTTGCCCCTCATGCTCTGTTGGCCCTCGTTACCATACTTTTATACACAGCTTTCCAGAGTACATAGTCTTCTTTATTTTATTTGGATATCTTAAAGAATCCATGCTTCTTACTTCTGTTCATCTCCATTACCCTGTTCTTCAACTAAAGAGACCTCCTCTAGACCTTTCTCAAAACTTCCTTGATAGCTGGAAAGTAATGCCTGTCTTTACCATCAGGTATTAAGATACTCCAAAAGATCTGTGCTGGCACACAGATCAGATGCCTGACAAATTGCTTGATCAAGGCATCTTAACAGTTTTGCTCTTGCTGAGTACAGATTTAGATTCATAATAATTATCAATTAAATGGCCTTTTCCCCAGACATGTATAGACATCTGTGTGAAATTTTCCTTTTACAGGCAGGCACCAAAGACTCCAGCAGAAGTCATCAGCAGGAGAAGAAAAATGAAAAATATGTTCTTGCCAGAGACAAGGAAGTAGCCTTACTGAGCAGCAGAGAGGATCCGAATTGGTGTCAGATGCACTGTTTTACATACTCAGATATTGAAGATGCTCAAGGGCTTTAGCAGGCAGGTGAAAGGCAGTGTCCTATCCACCTGGAGTACAAGTGGGATGATCCAGCATTCCATGGTAGATGGTGTACCCCATGTAGTCTGCAAGCTTTCAAAGATTTTATTTAGTCAGCCTGTGACAAACTTTAGCTGGTCGACTAGGTCCAGAACTAGTCACAATCACTGCTGCCTTCTACATCTCTCCTCATCTAAAATGAGAGTAAGACAGTGCTTTCAACATATGACGCTGTTCTAATTATTCAGCTATGAAGTCTCACTTCTAATAGCACAGATGAAAAATTAATGGACACCATACTGTACACTTAAAGACATTCTAAAAACCTCAACTGACTCATAGCAAAAAATCACACTCCAAAAAGAACATCTACTTTAGATCATATTTTTAGAAGGAATGGAAAGTCTAACATTTTTATTTTTTGTAGATGATTTATGCTGATATTATTTTCAGCATGAGTGTGTTTTTAAAAATTACCATAATTGTCAAAGGCATGTTTAGGATTAAAACTCATTTTAAATGCCTGCTTCCACTATGGAAAAAAAATATATTAAAACATACATGAAGTTCCCTAAAATGGAATATTCCTCCCCTCCTTTTCATTACAGAAAAGTGAATATACTGGTCACATTAGTGTGCGTGTGTAGGCATGTGTACACATATACATTTATAAGCATACACACATGCAAATATATGTTTTAATGTATTTCATCAATTTGAAATGGATACCCAGTTTTCCTGTATTTTCAACACCTAAATTTGCTGAATGATACCTCTCTCAATGCCTTCTGGCTATGTAAAGCTGACTTCAAATTGCAAATGCTTTTCATATTTACTTAACTTCAAGATCTCTTCATACATTATAAGATACACACAGGAGGCTTGTTTTAGAAGAGAGGATGCCTTTCATACAAGCGTAAATGAAAAATCATCAAGACAGACCTGCTGAACGTGCTCAGTTCTGTGCTGGAGTATTACAGCAGGTATAACCTCAACCTGGTAAGCAGTGTGCTAAAAAAACAGAAGACAACTATTACACTCAAAGCATAGCTTTATATTTATCTGTACCTAGAACTAGGAATGGAAAAAAAAAAAAACTTTAAAAAAAATCTTTCTACAGTTGAAGACCAAAAAGGAAACAAAGTAAGCACTCAGGAAAATTTTTCTCTCTTCATGGAATCCTGCATATTATGCAGGACTCTTCTTTGTACCTGGATGAAATAACTAATTGTTAAAATATTTTTTAAAACACAAGCTGTATATTCAGAAACAAAAACCCCAGCATTCAGCATTTTAAAAGTTATGCAACATTCAAAAAGCTAAGCCAGATATTACATGCAAGAAGTATTTACTCAGCAGAACAAAGCACATGAATATGTATTTTTAAAGAATCATAAAAAATGGAGTACAAAAGCAACATGACTACCAACAGATTCCAAAACCTGTATCAGCAACAATGAATTGTCACTGTGAAGTATTAGTGTTTAATCATAAAGTACGCATAATAATGTGCACAGTGCATGAAAGCATTGCTGAGTTTTCGAACAAAGCTGAAAGAAGGGTTAAAGGAAGTAAGAGACACTTCACCTCCAGTTTAGAAAGCAAATGACTACATTTTAGTCACATGAAGACAGCAAATCTTCCTCTGCTACAAACATGATAGATCATGCTGGATTTGTGTGACAAACAGAGAGGAGCTGGACACATGGCGGTAGAAGATCTTACCACTAAGGGTGAAAATCTCAACTGCTCTGGGACTTTTTGGCCATGGGATCTCGTTAAACAGCTAAAAAAGAAACAGATTTTGAAGGGGAAAAAATCCACGTAATACAACACCTAGCAATGATCTGAGCAATTTCTAAAGATAACTGAGAATTTTTCCAAATTTTTCAACAAACTCTTTACATACTGTTCATGAAATTATTTTGCTTACTATACCCCATATCCTATTTACTCTAAGACCTACAAAAGTACTCATGTACTAGTTTGTCTATAATAATGATCTATAATTCAGTAGTCACATTAAAATGCATTTTTTTTCATAGGCACATATGCTACTGAAGATTTTGAACCTGTCCCTCCACCTGTCTTTTTGGTTGTAGCAATCTGAATCTGTTTCTTCTCAGCAATTGGTTTCTTCCCCCACTGAAGACATTAACTATATGAAAAGCAGACAAAATAGCAAAATAACTACACAACGAAATCAGTTTGCATTGAACAAATTTGTCAAAAGATTAAAAATAGCTAATGCATGAAGAATTGAAAATATTTTTCAGAAGTGTTGATACAAAGAGTTAAAGCACAAACCTGAGAAGTATTTTGCGTTTTGTAATATGAGTATTAAATACAGCACAAAATAATGCAAGAAAAGCAGACTGCCAGCAAGCTCCCATGAAAAGGAGAATATTTAGAAGACAGTTCTATATGTAATTCAATTAAGAACATAAGAAGTCACTCAGCTACGTAGAATCTCTAAGATTATAAGGATGCTCAGAGCCACATACTGACAATGCCTATGTCTAAAAGTTTTTGCTGGTATGCTCACAGTTTGCTAAGACAACCCACTATCACTTTGATGCTGCTATCAGCCTATGGAGAAGAGGACATCAGCCCATTTTCCACCTAATCATATAATTTATTGTTCTGTGCAATGTAAGAAAATCTCACCAGAGAATGGCTAGTGCAATTGCAAGTCACAACTAGATCAAAGTCCAGGTCACCAGTCCTGAATTAGACATTACAAGCTTAGGCATGAATAACTGCAGGACTTCAAGTACGTTATAATGGAAGCACAGCATATAGTTATGTATTATTAATCATTCTGACTGACATCAGCCCTATTCTTATGTTCCAGCTCAAAGAGCCAAAGTTCTTGATTAATATTCAAGATTGCTAGCCAAATGTTTTCATACTAAATATAACTTTATCTTGATTCCTTCAGGGCTACAGCCTTATTCAATACCTATATAATGAAATTGAGATGGATTACCAAATTATACTGTTAACTTTTCTCATCAACGTACTATCTATTTGTTGGTTTACTCTGTGACAAGATATAAAGTCTCTAGTGTTTAATATACCTGATGGTAAAATTTCAGTAATATTTTCTCCCTTTAAAAAGAGTTTTTCATTAGAATAATCTTTATTCAGTCTCCCTGTGGTAGTTCGTACAACTGTGACACAAAAAAATATTAGATTGTCATTAATGTGACTCAGTTTCAAGGCTGTATTTTTATCCAGTGGAGCAACTGGTAATTTGTATGCTATCTGTCACTACTTTCCAACTTCAACACACGTAACAGCACATTAGCAAATCTGGTATGATATAATGAAAGCAATGAAATGTAAATTTATAGAAGCAAAGTTTAAAGTATTTATGCACTAAAACAGATCAGGGAAAATAATGTCAGAGGGCATGCCATTTTAGAAGGCACATACTTGTGTATGCAGATCAACCAGCTTGATCAAAAGAAAAAAAAAAGTTCATGTTACCATTTAATCTCCCATTATAGCTCTACCAGTTGAAAAGAGAAACCAGACATATATCCTTTTTAAATGCAAACATCAAAACTTAAAGAAAATACTCCTGCATAATATCACAGGCAGTAATGAGAAACAGCAGCAAGAAATACATTATAAAAAGCAATGGTGTGCTTCACACAATGACAATTCATACGCATACACAACTGCATACTGGATAGGATGGTTAGTTCTGAGATACATTGATCAAAAAAAACCCTAACTTTATCCTGGAGTGACTGGAGCGTCCAATTTCTTACCAGAGTTTCTCCAAAGTAAATACCCATCACACCACAATCATTCTGCTCTTTTAACATCCATTCCTCTGTGAAACAACTGCAAATTTAAAGCCATGGAGGTCAACGAAACACCACACAGCTCCACAGAAAATGCAAGGGGGTAGCCAAGACTGCAAAAGAAAACCCATTCCCCTCCCGCTCTTGGGGTAACAGAAGCCAAGAAAGAGACCAGGAGTGATGATCAATGAAGACCTGCAGCCTAACCAGTTTGTCATCAAGGGCACAGGCAGATCTGTGATTTAGAAGAATCCTCTGAACGGGTTGGGCGAGCGCTGCCAGAACACACTCACTCGGAAGCGCTGAGCACCCGATAACCTTCACCCTGCACTGAGAAGATGATAATATGCATGACATTTTGCTGAGAGGCTGACAGCACTACTGAGACGCCAAATTAACTTCAGTTATCTAGACTTTTGTCTCAAAGCAGAAAAGACATACTTTTTCCTTTCCCTGTTCCTTTACTATTAATTTTTATTTAAATTCAATCCATTTTATAAGGTAGAACACACATACAGAACACCATTTTTTGCACAGCACAATAGCAGCTCCTAGCACCATTAAAACTTCATTTTCCCTCATTTTTCATGGATATCTAAAGATTTCTAAATAAATCTTTTTGTTAAGCTCTAGGAAATACATTTCAACAGTAGATTTTGCTGCCAGAAGACTGAAAAAGTAAGCTTTAAATTTAGAAGTTACTTATTCATACAGGTATTTTATCTATATAAATCTGTAAAATGCATGATATTTTGTCACAGTTTTTGCTGTTGCCTTCAGAATCTTGATCTCCAAGATACCTATGAGAAAGCATCCTTTGCTTTGAAAAACCTTCTCTGCTGATATACAGATAATAGAATAGCTCAAGTTGGAGGAGACCCATAAGGATAATTGACTCCAACTCCCTGGGTATTCCTATAGATGTTCCTATAGAGGAGGGAAGTAGAAGGGTGAAAAAAATAACACTCTACTCAGACTTTTACTTTAGTTCAATGAGGTGAGTTTTTCCTATTTTTTTTTTTTTTTTTTTAAAAAAAAGGACTGACTTTATTTGGGAAATATTCAGAGCACTTTAAATGCCACATTCTTCACCTGCATTTCTCTCCACCTCATTTCACTGACAAAAAAAAGCCCCAGAAGACTAATTTCCATATGTTGAAGTTATTCTTTAGGAAGAAAAAGCCTCTTTAGTATGTTTTTTGTTTGATTTTTGATTACTGTTTGATGAAATAAAGTTTCCAAGATACATCTGGAAAAATATTGAGCAAAGTATTTGAAACTTAAAAAATTCTGGTTTTTTTCCCGTTTCAGAAACTTCTTTATACTTATGCTTATCACCAGATTAAGGAGTGTTCAGCTAAATTCCCATGTTCTGAGACTTTGATTATAATACAAAATATCTAATTCAGCTAACAAGTTAGGACAGAAGTTGCCAAGCTACGCATCCTAGGAAAATTGTCTGCTTATGGTGAACTCACTATGGAAACAGTTTTGTTCCTGTACAGCCCTGACATGAGAACATCATACAATAATTGTTCAGACACATGTGGAGTCTTTGCTACCAATACGCAAGACAACAGTCTTACATGCTTTGTCTCAGTTTGTATTCTAAGAAAACATTTGCATGTATTCAGGTAAAAGTTCTTAAAAACATTTAGAACAATATTTTTTTAAAGATCAGACATACAAACCTCAGCTATTACTGCTCTGATTGATTTTATTACTCTGATCTCATGCATAAATGTATAAAAGCAGGTTCTTAAGGCACACATTGACCTTCCATGGAACGTGGTGGTAGGAACAGACACTCAGTCTGAAACTGGGCAACAGCTATCTCGCGTGCCCTTCTGGGATTTCTCAGACTTGAACATTTATATACAATTTATTAACAACATATACAAATGCAGAAATAAATTGATGTATTTAGTTCAGTCTTCCTGTGTTACTTAACTGAATACAAAGTGAATGCTTGTTCTGCTTTTAACAAGAACAGCATGCAACATCTCTTCTGTCAGTAAGAAAAAAGAAAAGAAAAAAGGAGACTCAGGGAAGTACTATCATAATGTTTGTTTCAAAACAGCTGAGCTGTTTTACTCAACTGTATGTCGAAAGACCTAAAAGATTATGTTATTCTGCTGATATGCTCACATGCTTCAACAACACTGGGTGCCAGGACATTCCTTACTAAATTAGTGACTAATCAGATGTTGTGCTGGGAAACACACCCTCACGTGTTACAACCCAGGCGTCTGCAACATTAAAAAAAAGGAGACTACGACTATAGGTTCTCATGCCCCCTGTAAATAATTTCCATCATGTGTTTTGTAATCTAATGCTTGTATTTGGCAAACCAGATGCAATTAAAGGTCAAAACTTGACTACTATATAAACTCTACTTACTCTGATCTTTCTCCTGACTATCACTGTGCTAAACATTCCAAGCAATGATGTCCTCTTCCTTCCACAGCAATAACTGGTATATATTTATAAATACTTTGTTTCATTAATCATAAATGCTTCTTGCTTTTTTTTTTATCCAGTTCTCAAATTAACTGAAATTGTCTGTTTCTTTTTCCTTGTTATTACCCTCAAATTTCCAATATGCTTTATAAATTCTTTAGAATTTGAAAACTTGACAGGAATTAACTCAATAGGTTGTCTGGCCTGCACATACTTTCTCCTTGTGAAAAACAGCATTTTTAAAAAGCTGAAAATGTAATTTCTATGTTCTTGCTGCATATAGGGTGCATTTTGCACACGGAAAACTGTGTAGCACTATAGAATTTTCAAGCTTTGCTCTTTTTGAGAGATAAGACAGTACAAAATATTATTTAAATAATTCAGTTTCTCCAAGCACATGTAATAATACAGAAAGCAATCTTCCTAAGCAGAGAAAACAGACAGCAATTCAGTGGCCTGAAAGCTGGTCTTTGCTAAATGGAAAGCTTAGGGACAACTGGCCCCAGAACCACTTCTGTACATCACGTACATATATTCTCGTAAGAAGACTGATGCTGATTCACGTGGCAAAAAAAAAATCAGTGACTGGCAACAACTGTGACAAGTGATCACCAAAACGGGGAGACCAGTGCCTCTGACAAATACACCTGTGGCAGGTTTGGGTATTTGATTCGCTAACTTTCTTTCCTGAGGAACAAACCCTAATTTTCTACTAAAAATAGTAAAATAACAAAAGCAGCATCTTTTCCTACAGGAAACAGATAATATAGATCAATATTAAAAGGGGTAAAAGCTGTTTGTACTGGTAGCAGAAAAACATTTTTTTTCATGTTTTTGTATTTGGCATAAGCCATACCATTTGCTCTTCACGCAGTCTGTAGTGATAATACGAAAATCCAGAGTATTGTTAAGCTTGCCATCTGTCTTTATGGAGCTTTCTATCAAATACGATTTGACTTGTGTTTAAGAAAAGCAATTCCAAAGTGAAACAGTCAATTTTTTCCTTAATCCTACAAGCAGCCTCTCTATTTAAAGTAACACTGGGGGCTCCCTGAATGCTATAGTTTATAAATACCCTTTAAGATGACAAGTCAAATGACTTCAGGATTGTAAGCTATCTCTCACAGTTGTTCAACTGTTAAAATGGAAAGCGGTAAGAATAGAATAAAAATACCCATGGTGAAAATGTTACATGTGCAATGGAATAAACATAGGAAATAGAACACATGAGCATTTTAACATTAATCTTCCCACTTAAATTTACTCTCTACCCTTTAAAAAGGTCAGTTTTGTGAACTTCTGTCCTGATAAGCAATTTGAGGTCTGTCATTCTGTTCAAAGCTCCACATGGATCAGAAATGCAGTCTTCCTCTTCTTGTGATCTGTCTGGTACTTGTAACAATATTCCGCTGGTTTAGGCATTAATAGTAATTTGATGTAACCCATCTAATTATATAATAAAGAACATTTTAAAATATATACAAAAGGTGAAAAATATGAATGCACATTTGCAAGCAGAACAAATTTATGAGGCAGGCAAACATGCCCAACAGCTCGGTGGCAATCAGAAATCGGGCAAAGAGGAATCACTGTTCCTGGACTAGGCAGCAATTACATTTATTGTATGGTATAACCTTACAAAAAGTTACAAAAAGGATGTTTTGACTGTATGTCAGTTTCCTGTTCTCTTTAACAGGGCTTGGTACCTTGCTACTCTCAAAAAGCACTATTGTTTGTTAACCAATTCAAAGATACAACAATATGCAGCTAAGGTCTACCTGTCTAGACGTTTTACTAAATCTGCCTAAGATCTCTGAAATCTTTTAATTAGAAGAAAGCCTTGCTAACTCTGAGATTTGCCATAAAACAAACAAACAAACAAAAAAAGGATATTCTTTAGAAAGGACTGACTTTTTCCAGTTTGCACTATCAGCAATGCCTTGGAATACAGTACCTCAACTTGAAAATAAGGAATTAAAGATTGCACTCGAACCAGTAATCTAGTTTTGGTTCTGGTGTACCAATATGTAGCTACAGTCATAACTACAAATTGAGAAACATTTGACATGGATTCCTACCATAAGTTAGAAAATCCCAGAATACCAGATACTTGTTCAAAAGTCTTTATGGATTAGGTATAAATATTCAGGATGAGGGCTGACAGAGGCAGGGAGTGACCAGCTCTTCTGTTCAGAATGATGTGACTGCATCCAAGTCTTCTCCTTTCCCGGTCTGAGCCGGGCAGCTTTTGCTACCCTTCAGGAAGCAGTTAATAACTTGAGTTTAAGTTCAACATGTGAGTTGAAGTACACTTGTCTAGGAACGAACATTACTTTTTGGCTGACATTTTATAAGAGTATGTCCAAACCTTTCGGATCCTTCAACTGGAAGAATCTTTATCTAGGATGTGGGGTCTTTGCCACTTTCCCCCACATACACTTTATTCCAAGTTTCACTTTCTTATTGAAGAAATACCTGTCAATCACATCCTTGGCCAGGTTTTCTTATAATGCTATTTAGGCTGGCAGCCAAAATAAGAGTATACCCTTCTACACCCTGCCTCTGAAGCATGCTATTTATAATAAATATTTTGTAAATATAAACAAGTCAAAAAAGAAACAAAGCAAGGGCTTTATACTGAAAATGCTGTAATAATCAGAACAGACAGCAATATATAACGTGTGCCTGCCAGTATCTGACAATTTCCAAGCAGCTTGGAAAAAGAAATAGGGAAAGAATAACAGATGCTATGGTTAGCAAACAGAATGGATCATTTCTGAGAAGGATGATCTGCTCAGAAATGGTCAGAGAACATTTTCTTAGATTCATGAGCTACCCAAATATTGCCCCTTTTCTTTTAATGCATTTGATAGTCTCTATGGAGGTCTTGCATAGCACAAGCAAGGATCAATTAATTGCTTCAAGAGGGGTCCCTGAAGACAGACAGAAAAAGTGATCTGAGATGGATGCTACCTGCACAATTTCTCTGCAGTTTTACAGATATAGTTTTTCTGTGGAGATGTTCACAGGCTTAAGAAATCAACCCATGGAGATGGGACAGATGAATACTTAAGAGAAGCTTGTAGCTTTTATTATATGTCCAATTCAACACAGAAGACAGTATGTTTTGTTTTCCCTGTCATTAGACTTCTAAAGCTTTATCTCTGCTGCTGAAAAATAATGATGCCAATATTGCTATACCAGTAAGAAACATGAAAATACTAAAAAGTGAAGGACACCTCCAATTTCCCTTGTTGAAAGCTAGGAAAACGTGGCAAACAGCAGGCAACTGCCCTGTACAAATCAGCAAATTCAAATGCAGCACCTGCCATACGTGCTGTTGTCTAAGACAGAAGAGTAGATTTAAGCACTTGTTATTGAGGTAGTGCAAAGTTCAGAAAGGGACAAGAGGCATGGGAGAGCTCCAGAGTAACACTAACCATTTTGGTCATTTTCTCTTTCTGAATCTCTCGTTTGTTTCTCCACTCAGCTCCTTGATGGAATTTTCTATATTCACTTCATCACTTTTCTTTCAACTCCCATCAGCTTCCAGAAGTTGTTTTGTTTTCTTAGTGCTGGAAACATACTGAACTAAAAAACCCAAAACACCTGCAATTCTAAGTATCTTGTACTTAATGTTTAGTTAATATTGTGATCAAAAGAAACACTTTATCATTACAATAAATACAGCAATAAAAAAAGATGTGAGTCAGCCTAGACGATGGTAGGCAGCAGCGGAGAGGTTGCATATTTTTCCCGGTGATAATACGGGTATTACGTGACATGCCAGTGAGCATGACACAGAGCTATCACAAGTGGATCGGCTCAGGATTATCAGTCCTTAGGTTGTTCACAATGTACCATTCCACCTGGCTGCACTGACAGACATCTTTAATAGAACTGCATTTTTGACACAGCGGATCCAAAACTCTTATGAATAATTAAACAGCGACTGCAGCTCCATATGTCAAAAAATTAAACACCGAATAGAGCTGACTTTACTATATGTTGAAAATGACTGAAGAAAAAACTGCCTTAGGTTTAAACAAAAGGTGATGAATGAAGGTTTTACTTCCATCCTCCCATCATTATGGAGCTGGCATTTTTCAACTGAGTGTAACAGTTCATTTTTACCAATGAGTAACAAAGGAAATTAATTACTGAGTCACTTTTGCACAGGATGCAGCATGCCCTGCAGTTTGCAAAGACTGCATTTATGTCAGGTATTTATTTCACACATTTAATCAGGGATGCAGTCCCTTCACTTGAATAAAAATATTTCAAACCTAGTTTCTTTGAGCATAGTAAAAATACACGTCTCACTGTGCTGGTGCCAAGATGACCTATTTTCCAACATGGACATAAACCGGCAAAATGCTAGGTGTAAGGATTTTTGGAAGCCTCCACATGAAATCTCCTGAAGCTGCTCCATGAAATTACTTCTTCTGACTTATTCAAGGAATAATATTTGTTTATTCCCGAGAAGATACAAACAGAATGCTAGAAGAAAAAAAGCTTTCAAACAACATGCTTAGAAATGATTACTGAAATCTCCTGTCTGTGAGAGATTAGTGAGACCAAAAAACAACTGTCAAATTAGACTATGTAAGGTGTTCTTCTGTACCTTGAAATTTAATTAAAGATTTGTATAAAAACACTTTTGTAATCAGAAGAACAGAAGGAAAAAAATTCCCAGAGGTAAACAAGGGCAATCTCCTCAGTGACTCCCTCATAATCCAGTGCTGCAAAACCAAAATATACTGTAACATGTTAATCTTTCAGAGCACTCTAAACAGAATTAAAAGTTTAAAGTAATCCTTGTATTTTTGACTACAACTAGCCACTAGGTTAGAAAATATTATCAGAGGAAGGGACAGAATTGTGGAACAAATGAAAAGAGTAGTACTTATGTAAAGTAAGTAAAACTTATGGTTTATGAAGTTAAAACTAGAGAAAAAATTGGCCTATCGAAGCAACTTCAGATCAACTGCTCTCACTTGGATACTTGGAGAGATACTGACCAAGTTAGTAACAGAGCTGAGAAGCTGTTAGAGCAGTCAACAAGGATTATTCAGGGTGAAAAATAAGGCATATGTCTTAAAAAAGTACACAGCTTGTCCTAAAGAAAAGATGGAAGTATACATCTCCACTGTTGCAATGCTTTTGAAAATTTCCTATATGACACTTAGAAGCATTAAAAATATGGCTTATATGCAATCCTTGTAAGATAACTTCACATTCAACTGAAAAGCCATACCAAAGGTATTAGAAGTGTCTTGTTATATGACATTGATATGTCCTTAGCATTTACATTCAGTATCTGCACTAATCCTTCAGATGAATGAGCGGCAATACCCTGGGAGGAGTGTCAAGACACTGTAGATGACAGAATCAGGGTTCAAAGAGGAGGTCAAACCAGAAAATGGCATGAAGCAATCAACCAGCCAAACTCAGCAAGGAAATACTGTATTTGACAAGTCAAACACATGAACGCAAATGGGAAACTACTTACTAAACAAGCAATGGTGTAGTGAAAAAGGAGAATGATCCCAACAGAATATAAGCTACTTGAGTTATTTGCAATAGTCTTAGAAAAAATAAATCCATGCCTGGGAGGCATTTACAAGACATTTATGGTATACAGCATAACTCAGCTCTTTTACTTGATACTGATAATGCCTTGGTTTGAGCATCATGCTAGGAGCTAGACAGATACTGAAACATGAATGATAAAAGTTTCTGAAAATATAACTTTCAAAGTTAGCAAAGTTAGTTTCAGTCAGCAAATATTAAATTGGGGTGATGGAATATAGTCCTGTTAAAAAAAAAGTTAAAGAAGCCCCAGTAAAATTCCACTGGTCCTTTCTTTCTGTCCTTACTTCCTCAGAAGTTACTCTTTTCTTACAGCCATGACAATGTTTAACTTTTCTTTTAACTGATAGGGACAGAAGGAAATAAGGCCTACAGAAAGAGGTATGCAACGTTTGTTTGGTAGCAGTAAAGAGACTGGAAAATGCCAACGTTTTCTCCTCTCATCTCTTCCAGGCACCTTGCATAGATGGTGCATGGAAAGATGAGTTGAGCTCCTGGACACAAGGAAGAGAGGAAAATGTCTTGCGATGGCTAAGGCAGAATCACGTTACAGCCAAATTACTAGAGAACGACAGGAAGTGGGCCTGACTTTAAAAGCTTACAAACCACTCTCTATGCAAGAAGAAATTGCTTATAAGTAGTGCACATTATTTCTGGCAAATATAAGAAAAAAAAAAACAATCCAAACAAACCAACCACTTCTACCAGTGAGATACATAACACCTACAAAGGCTGTGCCATCTCCTTTGTTTCCCACCCCCCAAACAAAACCAAGCAACAACCAAGGATAGGTGTGTAGGAAAATGTATTAAATGGCCTTCAGACTTTAAATGTGACTCTTTTGTCAGAATTACAGCCTTTCTATTGAAGTATTTTTATTTTTTGGTCCTGTAAGAAAACAATTTACCATTTACCAGAATGCTGATCTTATCACACACAACCTGAGAAGTGAGCTAACACCTCGGAAATAACTAGCCAGAGTGCAGGAATAATGTCATGCAAAATAGAAAAAAAAAATAATACAAGTGTCAAGAAGTTTTTGCAATGTAGACAATTCCTTCTGTTATCTGCAGGAGGTTTGAACATTTATATATAACGTACCTTTGTAATTTGAAAAAAAAAAACCCCACTATGCATATTGCTAGTTATCTGAGTTGTGACAATACATTACTTAAAGGATAATTACAATTTGAGATTTGAACAGTACAGTGGCTACTGAATAAATAAATACAGGTTTAAACTGCAAATAAAACTCAATTTTGGTTTGCCAAGACTACAGTTCCACAAGTATGCATCCACTTTCTGCAGGACTGCAACCACTTCTTATATTAAGAACACTTGGGAGAATCATAATTTTAAGCAGAATTATTTGTGGTACATTGTCCTGCTTTTATTCAGCCATGTATATATTCCAGCACAAACTCATATGAATATATCAGCAGAAATGAACAGAACAACAAACATTACAAAATACCAGGAGTGGGTCTTTGAATACACTAGATGTCTTCAGATTATACTGAAACAACTGAAGAAGAAAATATTTGCACTCTGAAGCCTATTTTTATCTGCTCTCTGTCTTCCTGTAGGTCCATAGGAAGTTTTTTCTCCAGTCTATTACTAGATTTCATGCAGTCATGTACAGCCATGTGAAGAATGGATCTCATCTGGATGACCAAAATAAAACCAAGGGACTGCATAAAAGAAACTGACAGTGATAGTCCCATGTTTTGGTACTGACTGGCCCACATGGCTGGTCTTGACTTACATTAGCTTTGCTCCTACCTACAGCATCAAGGAAATGGATTAACAAGCATAAAACAGAAACACTTCCGTTATAACCTTGATTCTGTTTAGATTTCCTAATGGAAAAAGATCTCTTATTTCCTAATCCGCCCATCTTTGCAACACTTTGAAGGACAGAATTTTTTTTTTTGAGATACGATTAAGTAGCACATCCTCAAGGTCTCCAGAGTGATCTGAACACACAATCATATTGTGCCGGAGATTCATTTCAGAGAAATTGCTTGTATACACAAAGAGACAGAGGCAAATCTAGTCCCCATGCTTGTTTGTTGAGCCCTGCTGTGGGGAATGATATTCCAGCATATTGCTGCAAGAGTCAGCTTTTATTGTAACCACGAGCACCAGTTAACGGCATCCTTAAGACAGACAAGTCTGACCAACAGAGAATAGTAACACAAGGGTTGCAAACACTCTTATTAATCTCACCACCCTAGGCTTACTGTACATATTCAAGGGAAACAAAAAGTCACCATTAAGGTACAATGTACCTGACCAGGCTACAGACATTTCATTTAGGACAAGACGAATCATGCTATGTTTCTCACAAAGTATTTAAACTATTTCTGCATTGATCATGAAATAAGATTAGACAGACTACATCAGAAATCTTTAGGCAAATGACTTGCAGATTGTCTTAAGCCAACCCAGGAGGCAAAGAATATGCAAATCAGAGATATGTAAAGCTTCAGACATAATAAATGAAGCATGGCAATTAGGTGAAAGACAAAATTGTATAATTTATCTTTAGTGATAACCTGAAGTTTTTTCCATTGCTGTCAGTGACATATCAGGAAGAATTCTGCACAAGTGCATTATTAGATTAAAAACATTTTTTTTCTTCTTCTTGGAAAAACACCAATGACCATACACTGTGTGAAGTTTGTCAACCTCTGAATGGTGCTAGTACAGAATATTGTTCTTCAGAGTGCACTGACGATTGGTAATGCATACAAATGTCTATGAACTAGGCTGATTAAGTGTGGAATTTGTGTAGGTCAAAAGATGAGTTCAGGTCTTGGAAAATTACAACCTGAATTTGAAGCTGATCTGCCACCACAGGGATTTAGCACCTACTGACCCAGTAACAGATGTAGTTCCTTACCAAGCCGTAACACTCTTTCCCCTGGAAGCAAGCAGCAACTGTGACACCTCTAGGGGTCCACAAGTATCACCACAGTAAACTCTCGGAAGAGGAATCTCTGAAGGAACTGGAGGAACAGAGTGGCGAGAAACAGGAATGTCCTGGGCTTGGACAACAACCTCTGTGTGTCTCTTCGCAATCTTCTGTCAGTGAAGGTTATTATCTTAGAAATATCCCAGCTGGCTAACTACTGAGCTTCAAAAGAGTTTCAACATTAGCTCATGGTTTTCAGCATCAAGCCCTAAATTGTTTCAGTAAAGACAGCTGCCAATTAAAAGCTGCAGCCAATAAGTGTCTTTTTTTTCTTGTAATGTTCCTGTTTCTTCTTACAGAAGCCTAAGTCTTGATCAGTCTCATCATATGGACAGCACTGAAGTAGATGTGCTGTTGAGGGTGCTGTGCTTTCTTATTTTTCCCTCCTTTTGGGGCCAGAAGAGAACATTCAAGTCTACCTGGGAGGAAAGTGCTCCTCTGGGAAGAAAAAGTCTTCCTTTCAAACTACAGGGCCGGGAGAACCCTTTCAGGACTTATTTTCATGGCCTAAAGAATTATAATAAAGATATTCAATGTATAATAATGTAGTAAGTACCACATACCTACTACAGTCTGTGTGGCTTATGTGGCTAGTAATGCAGTAGGGAGCTTAACATCATCTTTGGTCAGGAAAGTCTCTTTCTAGAAGTCAGTAGCTTTCACTTGTTTAAGAATATGATAAAGCATAGAGGGATCTGAAAACTAGCTAGGCAGAGTGCCAGTTTTCACAGTATTAACTCTTTTCTTTCTGGCTTACTTTCTTCAGTTCCCTTCAGGTGGCCATTTTAAAGGACTGTTACTTCTTAGGTTGCAACTGATTTTTTTTAGGCTTGCTATAAAAGGTTAATTTTGAACAAATATTAATTTGACCTCCTTAAGTTTGACCGCTCAAGAAACAAACGTGTGCCACAATTCCTGTGCATATTCCGATACATCTGCTAGCACTGCCTAGAGAAGCATCAGGTTTCAAAGAAATCTGGGTAGGATGGGAAGAAATAAAACAGCTTTCTAAAGTAAAAGAAAGTAATTTAACAAATGACCTTCTCTAGTGCTCCTTTAATTTTTTATCCATTTTTTAAAAAAGGCAAGGTCTTGGTAGAGAAGTTACTCAGAAACAGAAGCAGATTCAGAAACAGAATGTGGAGCAAGAACGTGCTTCACTGAGAAAGGTTCAAGATGAGACCTCATCTTGCTTCAGTTTTAAAATTTTTAACTTAAAATAGTACTGAATGATTCAATTAGAAATAAAAGCACAGGTCTTCTTATATAGAAACATTTTACATGGGAGACAACTAGCATTCTCCATTTGGGTTTCGGCAATGAAAAAGAAGTTAGGCTATGCTTGTTTTACCCATACAGTTGTGCTCAAAGACCAAGGAAGACCAAAAGCAAGTGCAAAAAATTAACAGTATCTTTACTGATGGATTATGATCTCCGGTGCTTGTGGTTTTTTGTAAACAGACAGCGTGGGGATACATTTGACAGAGGTTGCTTACATAAGTTAACATAAAAACAGTTTTTCATATCCAATCTTGAGTAAAATGAAAAGCAACCATGCACCCAGCCTCAACATCTTACAGCAGTTCTTCCAATTTTAACCCAATCAACAAGCACATTTATATGTTAGTATTCAGAAAAAAAGAAAATAAAAAACTCAAACACCCACCCAACAGTGCAAACAAAGGCAAAGTCTTCATGTGAACTCATAGAAGTTCTAAATGAACATTAGAGTGCAACAGTTGAAATTTCATTTATGTTAAATAATGTCTCTTAAAGCTGCCTTAATGCCAGAGGACTGTGACGTACCTAAAGTAACATCTATTTTTAGAGAAGGTATGCAAGAGCCAGAGAATTGCAAACCAGTGAAGACTCACCTCTGTTCTGTGCTAACTGTCAGGAAATCTAAAAAAGGACACATATGCTTGTCCTACAGCACGCTGTAAAGGACATCACATCACAAACTTTCTGTGCTTTCAAAGAGTCAAGCAGCTTCTAGATGAACGCTGACATCCATAAAAACTCACGTGGACTTCTGAGAACGCTTTCAACAAGGTCTCCTATCAAATGCTCATGGGATATGAGACAAACTAGTCTGGTAAAGGTGGAGACCAACTGCAAGGAACTGCAGAACTTTAGCCAAGTATCAAGTGATTTACTTGCCATAAGGCAGATGAAATGTGAAAAGATTCACAGTTGTCAGGCGGTGAGAAATTGCGCATTGTTTGCTTTGTATATTCTATTATAATAATTATTAATATATATATAATTATTTTTATTATCTCTTCCTTTGCTGTCCTAGTAAATTGTCTTTATCTCAATGCACAAATTTTCCTTTCTTTCGGATTCTCCTCCCCATCCCACCAGGAGGTGGGGGGGATGAGTGAGCGGCTATGTGGTGCTTAGTTGCCAGCTGGTGTTAAACCATGACTCAGATACACAATTCTTGGTGGTCTGTTTAGAAGAATATTGCCTAAAATATACAAACTTGTATTCTGAAAATGGATTGCCAGTAAACCACTTAGAGACATTGTTTATATTGCAAACAAATTAAGTTACTTGTATACTCTACACTAACAACATGATACAAACATTTGACTGTGGACTGAGTCAGCCCAATGGCAAGTCAATATTTGATTAATTTATATTCCCATGGTTATCAATTAATATTTATTTGAAATTATAATGATAAATTACTTGTGGTGGCTCCTACAGAGATAAAGGGAAACCCCAGCAAGCTTACTTACTTCTAGACAGCACTGGTATAACGATGTTTTAAAAGAAAGTTACCTGCTTAACCAACACAGTATTTTTTCCTAATAACCAACTTCAGAGAAAACATCAATTCCGAGAAAACACAAAACATGATAATCCCACTGTAAGAAAAAGCATTTCTAAAAGTATTTTGATGTTACTCTATGCTTCAACTCAAATCAGAAAAAATACATTTTCTACAAAGTTAGAAAAATTAAAACTGAAGAACAAGCAGTAATAAACTTAAAAAAGATTATAAGATTTAAATAATTCAGTTCTATTTTAATTAGAAGGAAAATATACTATTTTTTAAGTTCCAGACAAACCACAAAAAATAAAATATTAAATAACCGATATATTAAAAATAATATACCTACTTGGCAGTGATGGTCCTCCAAAGCTGTGCACCTGCAATTGTGGGAATGTAAGATGAAACACAATGCAGTAAAACAGAAACAGTATTATTATTTTCTTCTTTATTCGTAAGGAATGTTCAAATTTGGGACAAAATTACTAGGGAAGTCTCTGTAATAGTCAAAACAGGAAGGGTATATTAACTTTGAGTAACAGTTCTTGAATTGTTTTCTGTAAGCTTAACATACCAGTTCAAAATATAAATGGAGAAAAATCAGTATCTTACATTGCTACATTTTCACATGGAAGATAACCAACATAAGTTACGCTTTACACCTACAAACTGACAACTACTTTCTACATTCCTTATGAATCCGTAATAGTCTTGCCATCTAGTGGCTGGCTGGAAGTGTGAAGTAGCTACACAGAACTGTTATACCGGGAAGAATTTTTTTCTGCTTTTTGGAGTAGCACTTAACTGATTTCAAGTCACTAGTACAAGGTTTCCACAGTATTACTTCAAGAACCTGATTGTTCTTGAACTCTGTGTACAATGCCATCAAAGGCAATAGTAAAATTTTAAAAAGTCAACTCTATGATGAATGGTTAAATAATCACATAGAAACAGGAGTGAAACCCAAATGGTATTCACACTCTCTTAGCTTGGTCAATATTGGTACATCTTGGATTTGGTCAACACAAAAATATTAGTAATTACAACTAATCACTACCTTCCACCTAGTAAATCACTACCTTCCAACTAGTGAGGTATAAACTTTAGTGGTGATTTAGACAACAAAGAGCCTAAAAATCAAATTCTGCTAAGCTTTTTAAGTTGGCCTCTAAGCTTGCAGTGCTCAAGCAGGAAACAGAATGGTAAAGAAGACTCTGGAGAAGGCAATGACAATAAACCATGCTTCAAAAAGTTGTGAATAACTGCCATAACTTAGCAGGGAACAAAAGGCTTTGGCAGTCAGCAAAGCAGTATTACATCAGGAAGGAATACCATGCTTCTCTGACACCTACTTCCTGCTTTTGCAGTATGTGCAGGTGATTTTTCAAACACTTTGTATGGAGATTCAATATCAAACAAAAGGCAAAATAAGACACTTAAAAAAAAAAATCTTCTGACAATGAAAATTACAGACTGATGACGAGCATTTTGCCAAAGAATTTTCAAGACGGTAATAAAGTACAGGACAGGAATTTAAAAAAAAAAAACCAGCCGAGCCAATATACTAAAAATCCCTTTCAAACTTGGTTGTATTCACATAAGACTTCATACACACTGGAAACTAAACACTATGTAAAGTAGAAAAAAAAATACTGCTCAATTCTTATTTCAACTGTGCTAAGACAGGTCCTTTCTCAATCTGTTTACAGAGTTAACCAATTTATATTGGATCTCCCAAACCTTCCAAAAATGATGTGATTAAAGTAATGTCAGAGAAGAAGAAATGTTTAGGAAAACTTTGTGTTTTAGAAAAGTTAATTTTCAGACCTAGCAGTTAAGAAACAAGAATATTGTTCCCTGATACCAGTTATACTCATGCTAAAATAAATCTCCTAATGCCTTTTCTATAAAATACAGCAAAATTTCACTTAAAATGGAAATAGATCATCACAGATATGTAATTTCGCTCCAAAATTAGCTAAAAAGTTTAAAATAATGATAACATTGAAGTGCATTTAGTAATGAACTAACATGCTTTGAATTGCAGGTGTTTAAGCAAGAAACTCTATCAGTACACTGTCTTACCTTTTATTCTTGAGAATACTAAATCCTTTATTATCTGAAGAACCAGCACTCCAAGTATTATGAGAGAAGTCAGATGATACACTCTCCAAGAGGTCAGTGCAACAAACCTAGAATGTCAAGAGGAAATAAACACTGAATACTTTTAAACTTATTGAAGTATATGTAAAGTGATAGCTGCTATCAAGCAGCTGAAAATAAAGAAAAAATTAATAGACTGATATTATGTTAACTGAATTTAGTTTCTCACGACAACCCTTTCCCAGGAAGCAAACACTGAGACCTCCAAGCATGACAGTCTACTTTACAGATGCAATTGCTAAACATATATTGAGTTTGTAGTAGATTTTTGTCCACGCTTTTACGTAAGCATAAAGAAAGTACAGAAAACAAAATATTTTCATTATTGCATCGGACACATTACTTTTAAAATTAATTACAGTTTTATTAACATAAATTGTCTTTGCACAACAATTGTCTTTTTTTATTCACATACAAAAAAGCTAGACATTTTCTTGTGTTTCCTATAGGACCTATGTTCACACAAGATTTTTATACAAACAATTCTTTCAAATGCAAAGATGAGGTAAAACTGTATCGCTCATGGTATAATACTCAAACTTGTCCTCACAATGAGCTTCCATTAATTTTGTTTTTCATTCAATAAAAATTTTAGAACATGTCAAGTCAAACAGAGCTAGACTCAGAATGTGTGATTTATAAGCTCATGCACTGCTGACTTTGCTATCCAGGTGTGTTTGGAGATTAGCTCTTCTATCTGTTTTACTGACAAATATCTTAACTTATAAAAAAGGATCTGAAGCATGTAAGAATTAAAATTCAGTTAAATAAAAAAAAGCTTAAGTATTTTAATAGCTTGTTTCAAGCACATTGAGCCAGAGATCTGAATATAGATAACAAGCACAGTAGAATCTTTTCCAAGGTAAAAGCAAAAACAATTAACTTAAAAAAAAAAATTGAGGATAGCCAAAACCAGTAAGAAGCCATTGTCCAAGGCAGTGGATCAGATGAAAATACCAACAGAAACAAAATCATACAAAGGTGGGAGGTTTCCAAGAAACCTCTTGGATTCAAAACAGGGCAACTGGCCACCCAACTAGTTCCTGCTGCAGTTTTTCTGTGAGAAAAAGAGGGAAGGGAAATGAAAAGGACTAACAAGCATGGCCTCTGGAGGAAGCCAACAGACACCCTTTGAGCACACTTGGATTTTTAAAAAGAAAACTGGATTCTAGGTGTTTCTAAAAAGCTCAGGACACACTGCAGTTTTGGAAAACTGCTCCAGCATTCCTTGCAATCCTCAAAAAACAGGCCTGCATCAAAGAAAATGTCCATGCCACTGATTTTCACATTTAATACAAACTCATAATGCCCAATCACCCTGAGCAGACCAGGATATGATTTCCAATACAAACAGAGAAGCTCACTCTGAAAGATTTTCTGAGTATGATGGCTTTCTATATCTGTCCAGAGTTTGAATTATAAGACTACTCTGTCAAAAAAAAAACCACCCACACCTAAAACCCAAGAATGAAATCAGTACTTCTGTATAATTTCAGCCAGCTCAAGAAAAGCAATAAAGACATTTAGAGAAAAATTATTACAAGCTAAGCTCTTTCAAAGCTGCTCAAGCATAGCTCATTAAATCAAAACTCCTAATAGCTTTGCATCATGCTTTGCACTATTTTTCTTGGTTATAACCTTCACCATTAAACATACTTGGTGCTGTTTAAAGATCAATTTCAACTGCATTGAAGACTTTGTTTAATCTACTTATTTAACTTACTGATAATGGAGGAGAGGAGGAGATGTGACACTGTAGAGAAAAATAAAATGAAGAATTTTTCATACAGTTTCTGGGAATCAGAAGTTTGTAACAAATGCAGAGCTTTAAGTTATGTGGGCTTAATAACATGCCTATTCTATAGGTTCTTCGTTGTGCTTGTGCACTTAGATTTTAGAGAAATGCCCCAGCTTAGCAATTGCCTTTGGTTTGTCCTCACTGGATTAAAAAAACCCACGTGAATACTGGAATTTAGGTGTCTGTGTGTGAATGTGTGTGCATACATTTTACTAGTTGTTAAAGGTAAGATCAGATGCTTACTAGGAAGGTTTGGCCTGTCTTTCAAAGAATATACAGAACATGTTTGACCTACTTTATGCTCACAACTAAAGCACACTTAGTTTCACTGCAATCACAGCTGTCACCTGCTGTTAAAAACAATCACACTAATGTGGACAAGGATTAGCAAACAAGGATTAACAAGGTAGCATCTTCCTGGAAGATGCTTCCAAGTCATGTCATTCTACCTTCTCGATACAGCAGTCTTTCTGCTCCATAGCTTTAGGCGAAAGAAAAAAAACAAAAAACAACCTGTAATCTAGGTGGAGCAGCCAGTAGCTAAGCAAGGACTCTTCACTTATTTGGAGAGCTTTGAATTGTTCTGACTGGACTTTTCGTGCCTTAACATTATTAGCTGTCACACTCCTTCCTCCCCTGCTTCAGTTCTGTTTATTTACACCATGCTGTTTGCAAGAAAGACCATCTCTTATGAATTCCTTCACAGCCAGTGTGCATCTGCTCTCAGGTGCTCCAGCAATATGGATTAGAAAACTGTTTGCGAGCCATGTCAGACAGATCTATGTCCCTGAAGCCCTTACTGGTTAAAAGCTGATAAGATCTCCTTGAGGGGTGGGGTTTTTTTTTGTTTTGTTTTTTTGTTTGTTTTTTTGTTTATGTCTACTATAAACTTATCAAAAAATGCTGGGATCTGAAAACCACTTACTATGCTAACAGTGTCAGGATTCAAAACTCTTACAGGAATGATCAACATGATGCATAGCAATCAGACTAACAGAACATTTCAGTAGTACTTTTGCTTATTATTAGGAGTTAGGGCTTTCTTCTCCTCCTCTTTTTTTAAGGAAAAGGACAGAGCTTACTTAAGTATTTCTAACATATACATATATCTGACAAAACAGAAAGGCTCCAGTTCCTAAATTCAAATGTAACCTTTTCAGTACTTGGGAACTTCCATATTTTGCTACAATGTTATGTTTACATTAAAAAATTATGCTCTGACTAAAAATAAAAAAAGAATATCCTTTTGATAAGCTTCCTATAGCCATGAAAGTCATATGGAAAGAAAACATGGGACAACAAATGAAGCTGAAGTCCCAAGGGCAAAAACAAGACTGCATACAGCAGAAGAGCAACACATTAAAATGAATGATTACGCCTAATCTGGTTAGAGAGCTCATTTACTTGCTCCTGGAGGTGATATTATCTAATACGGCATCACTGAAAGTTACAGAAGTACACTAAGGTACCTTGTCCTTCTTTCTTTTCTCCAGCTCTTTATAGTATGGGACGATCATATGTCAGTACTGGCAAGATATGTTAACTAACACAACAAATCATCCATTGGATCTGTTATATCAAGAAGCAGCCACCTCCCAGTGCAGAGCTCCTGGGACAATTAACTGCACAAACCTGATCATACAGTCACTCAAGCGGCGTGAGCCAGCTAAGAAATTTCAGAGGCAAACACTATCGCACAATACTGCAGTCTGTAAACATAATGAACTCTTACAGGGCACGGCAAAAGCTATTTTTAATTGTACTTGTGGGATACAGGGCAGGCACGGACATACTAAATTACTTTAGAAGTGAAATACAACAATTTGATTATACAAGCCTCATTTCAGCTGTGAAGGCTTATTTTTTTACAACACGTTCTAGATTTATGAATGACTTGCACTTTGCAAACACAAACCATAAGAAAATATTTCATCAAGAATTAAACAATTTAGATTATCAGCAGTCACAGCTAATTATTTCTGGAAAGCCTTGGTAGGTGCACTTTTATTAACCATCTATCCTTAGATTAATTCCAGAAAACTGGTCCTCCAGTACCTCAAGGGGGCCTATAGGAAAGACTGGGGTCTCTCTCAGGGCCTGTTGTGACAAGACTAGGGGCAATGGTTTCAAAATAGAGGGAGATAGATTTAAATTAGATATTAGGAAAAAATTTTTTACACTGAGGGTGGTAGAACACTGGAACAGGTTGCCCAGAGAGGTGGTGGATGCCCTATCCCTGGAAACATTCAAGGCCAGGTTGGACGGGGCTCTGAGCAACCTGATAGAGTTGGAGATGTCCCTGGTTGGACTAGATGACCTTTGAAGGTCCCTTCCAACCCTAACCATTCTATGATTCTATGAAATAACTACACAAATATGTAGAAGCTGTGAATAACACAAACACGAACATGGAGCCTTGCTTCCCCATCAGCTATTACAACACATTTATTGGCTGCATTAGCTCAGTGCTCAACAAACATGTTTTACATCTTAAAATCAGAGCCCAAACTCTTCAGAGTATTTTTGTGGTTGTTTAAATAGCATAGGTTGGTATATACTTGTTTCCTCATTAAACGCCAAGGTAAAAATCCACTAAACACCTTCCAGCCACATTTTACCGTAGAACCAGTCTTGTTCCGTAAGACACAGCTATGACGCACCACCGAACAAAAGTGAGAACTGTCCACAACTCCAAATGAGCTACCTGTATGTAAGAGTGGGCTGAGACATAAACCAGGTAGAGAATGGCTCTCACCTGTACAGATCAAATATTTCTACGGCATTTTGAGAATGCTCAACTGCTGACAAGGGATATTCTGCTTTTTTTATCTGCTAATTTTAAAGGTATGTCTACTCCTCCTCTTACAGGGAACTGCACAACACTGTCTCAGACAGAAGTATACGGTGATGGCACATCGATAAGGAAAAAATGTGGTCATAACTGTTTCCTGGTGGTAACTGTTTCCTGCTTGGAGCTGAATGTAGACCATTTTTCCATGCTTACTACTGGAGTGGTCAGCACCAGTCTCGTTGCAACAAATTCTGATGATCTCAAGCAAGAGGTCTGGGGAAGGAGAGGACAGCTAGTTTTCTTCTAAATACAGCATGAAATGCACTTCCTGAAGAATGTTGCTGAAATATACTACACAGTATCAGAAAGCTTGTGCTCTTACTCATCACTGGCTCAATCATTTCGTTTGCCCTATTGTGAATCAAGAAGCAGTAATACCTATTAAATTCAACTAATATTTTATTTAAACATGAGGTAACACTTTGACTCTCCTAACTGAAAAAAGATCCCAAAGCAGGTTTGCAAAACTTGTTTTTTACACCTATTAAACCTGTGAATTTACAACTTCTATGTGAATTGCTCTGAGATGAAAATGACTTTCATATTAAGCTTCTGTAAATATCAGAATGCAGTACCTATAAATATTAAAATCCAAATGCTCAAGTATTCAACACATTTGAAATCCAAGACTCAATAGTCCAGTATTTTTTCTGTTGTTCCTTTAGTGCATCTTGATCTGAGCCAAACTATTTAGATACTTGTTCAAGAATTACAATGCAAAAACTGTTTCCCCATCCCTGCACAAAAAGTATAAATACTCACTTAAGGCAGAACAAGTTACGCACACTTTTTCGGTAGAATCTATTTATTGAATAGAATATGGGTAGAATTTTATTATATTTACATGGTATTTAACTGTCAATCTGCATGTCTGAAAGATACCCAAAAACTGTGGTACAGCAGATTCCTTGTTGCAGAGGGAAACATATTACATGTAACAGAATACATCCGCAGATGTGCTGTCAAAAATTTTAGAATGAACAAAGACTTTATAAATTCTGTCTAAAAAACCTCCTCACCCCTACAAAAAGCATAATTTGTTGAATTAAATAATTTCAAAAACCATTTACTCTACATCTTCTGTTAATCCAGAAATAAAATATGCACACCACCACTTTGGGTGCCTGGCAGCCTGAACTCAAATAGCTGTGTATCTGTTTAGCTGAAAACATGTGAAATACTGGAACAGAACACTGCTTAAAATATGTACATTAAAACATGTTTAAAATTACTTTAAATTTAGTGGAGAAAAGTGTAAGCTTCTGTACAGACATAAACTAGGAAGAAACACCTTTTTCACTTGAAAATTTTTCTAAGTAAGAATGCCATCCAAGAACTTAGATATCTAAGATTTTTAATAAAATATCTCAACCAGAATAGAATGAAGGACTGGAAAGCAATTGATTCATGACTTATGTGCCAACTCAGCAATGAGTTTTCCATTGGATAGTTCTCAGAAGACTAAACATTCTATCAATAAGTATATAAAAATGAAAAATCAGAAGAGGCATGATTATTATTCTAAAACTTGCAGCCTTTTCTTTAATTCTTTCTTTGTTAAGACAAAGACAATTCAGTCATCAACCTTTTATTCAAGAGGCTTATTTGTCAGGCTTTATTCAAGAGATTAGGATCCTATTTGCTCAGTTCAAAGCACAGATCAAATCAAACCTGGACAGTTGTTCTTTAGGAAACCTTCTAGAACTTATTAGGAATAAAGATTGTGGAATAATAAATAAATCTCTTGGCATAAAAGATAGACTCCCACAAACTTAAATTAGTATTACTTTGAAAGCCACCTGCAGAAGTGGTAGTTCTCTCAGGTTGCAGGGCAAAAGGCAAAGACTACTGGACAATTCTAAAGAATTACATGATTATTAACTGGACTTAGTAACATGTAAGAGAGGAATTCAAATTGCATATTCTCTCTACCCTAACTACAAGAAAAATGACATCTTAAACTTACAAATAGAGTCTAAATAAAAATGAAAATAGTATAATTCTCTAAGCAAAAATATCAGAAAAAAAAATCTTTCAAATGCTTTGCATTTAACCACCATTGCGAAATTTCCTTATAAGACGGTAAATTTGGAAGTATAGCGGTGGTTTGGAAAACAGGATCAAGTCGATAATAAAATGTCGCATTGCAAAATCATCTCACTCTGTTTGCAAGGAAACCTCTTGGGGAACACAGTGGTTAGAATCATGTTTCAACATTTATGGCTTGTGGATCAGATTTACTGTGACCTACTGCATTCAGATAGGCATCCAAAATAAAAAGCTGAGAAGAAGGAAGTTTAAATGACCTAAATGACATACCTTCCGAGGCCACTATGACATCAAGTACTACTGTTACATCCGTGACAGCAAGGGATGGTATTTCCGTGGAAGCTAAAATTATTTTGAATTAAACACGTAACATCAAATAATCCGGCTTCCTTTATTTTTGCAGAAACATGCCCAGATGACCTTAATTAACCTGTACTCTGGCAAAGTACAGAAGAAATCTTAATCCCATTTTCTCATACAGTAGCAGCAGTTTGATGTTAAACAATCCACCTCTACCATGCTGCCCTAAATCTCCTTTTCTTTAATGCTCTCATTAGTCCTGTAACATCTACCATGGAGGACAGCATATCCCCCTAAAACTTCCATTGTTCTCCAAATTCTGCTTACTATTTGAAAGGTCTCATTATTTTGAGTTAATACATGAAGAAATTACCATTTCTGCCTTAAGACAACTGCTTTAGGCACAGAATTTGTAAGTTTTAGCAAGACAGAATAAACCCACGCCATGCTGCAATTTGTCTGTTCTCCTTTGTTCGGGATTTCCATCTTCTGCAAAGTCCTTATCCTGGATTTGGTCCTAAATTGTTCAGTAATGCTCGCTTTCCCTCAGTTCCTCAATTATCCCATTTGATTTCTTTTCCGATTGATCCTGTTTTCATTTTACTGGTTGAAAAATGCTGTAAACTGTCCAGGTTTTTACATAACACTATCTGGCTCTTAAACAATGTCAATTTTCATTCCTGTAAAACAATCTTTGAGCCAAAACCAATGCAAACTGTCACTAAAAACTTGTTGAAATAATAGCTTTAATTTTTTTTTGCTAAGTAAACTGAATTAATTCAACTTCATGTTCCACTTTTCTACCTCCAAAGCCTTCCAAAGTTTTAATAATTCATATTGGAAAAGTGGAAAAGTGAACATAAGCTTAAAACTGCCTGAGTGAAAACAAGGAGATCTTAAAATTGTACCACAACTTGTGCTGCCACTGAAATTTTAGCTTTACTTGAGAAAGTGTATATTGGAATATCACCTTCTAGGAAAAAAAAACACAAAAAACCCAAACCACAAATATTTTTTTTAAGTTTGCAGAACAAAGGGCAAATTACTGTACCATAGCTGGGTATCACAAAATAATCACAATACCAGTAAGTTACAAAAGTCAGTAAAAGGCAGCAAATTAAGTAAGTTAAGACTATCAGACTAGAAGAAACAAACTAGCACCCACGTAAGAAACTCATTCATGTGGAAGCACAGTGAATTTCAAAGCTACCTATGCCAGAATTTTTTAATTCTCTTTTCTGATAATGAATGTATTATAATTACAAAAGAAATACGTCAATACATAACCTGTTCTACTACCCTTACATAAAGGATAAGAGATGGAAACTCTTATTAGGGTATGAGACAGGATTACAATCGATACTAAACTATTGACTTGTGTGTTATCCTGATACTTTGGATTTTCAGAAAGTAATCCCAAAACTACTAAAAAGGTAGCTCTAAGATTACCTATATGACAAAGATAGCTGAAATTTCCCGAATTTAAAACCACATTTAGCATCTGGTTGCTATAAGAAGAAAAACATTTTGTCAAAGAAACACATAGATGTGTTCTCCTGACTTGGGATATATTACAAATTTAAGACAGTGATCTGAAAGCAAACATACTACAAACTGTCCTCAAAATGTCAATACCTCTTCTTACTCCAACTCTCTTAATTTTCATGCATTTTTCTTTATGTTTTAATTTCATGGATTTCTTTTATTCCAATTCTCACTTCATTTAGTTTGGTCATCTCTCCCCTGTCCACCACCACTGATGAATTTCCCACATATATTCTGAATGAAAGCAAGTATTCTGAACCAAATATTTTCTTCCCAAGGATTTAAATTTGGGCAGAATTAATTCTTTCTGTATTAATTTTGCTCAGCATGCTCTCAGATTTGAGTGTGGTTTTGGGAAAGCTTAAGTCTGAGGGGGAAAAAAAAAGGGTTATGAAACAGCTGAATTACGGCATAAGCTGAATTAAAGCAATAAGGAATAAAATACTTACATATTGCAATTTGCAATTTCAATAACTGGACTCATCAAAAGTCTAGAGTTGTTTAAGTAAAAATACTACATAACCAATACAATCTCTACAGAGTCTGTGTGAGTTTCTTACTAATGACATCTGGTGGCATGGATGTGGTTTGGATGGATAAAAGCCACCTGATCCCTCCCTGTACAAGGCCCAAGCGAGTCATCCCTAAAGAAGGGACTACACAAATTGCTGGGGGAAAACAACCACCAACCTCACAACCCCCAGGCAGCTCTGCTACACTGACTGAAAAACACTAGTGAACACCACATCAGCCTTCCAGGAATAACATCACTAGTATAAGACTACCTAACACAGACAAGACCAAGAAAAAAGTAACATTTTGTAAGCAGTGGACTTCCTAAAGTTCAGGATGCCAAGTTCACTAAGACGTCCTGTTCGAGCAGTTCCCTGAGGACTCTATTTCCAGTGGTACCCACAGCCAATGCCAATAGTAGGCAGAAATTTACAGTCCCCTTTCTCAAACACTCGAAATGGAACATGGCTGCTGCATGTCTAATAGGTCAGTTTCTTTCTTCTAACAAAGAATACAAATCCACATGCAGGCATACACTCCGCATGCCTACTGCTCTAAAGGTGCAGAAAGCTTGCTTTATAGGCAAGCTATCCATCAAGATGTATAGGTGACACCATTTACAGTTTGTGTGCAAACACCTGAAAGAAATGCTTAGCCCAGTACTATTTTCTTAGGTCAAAAGAATAAATTAATGAATGAAAATTACTTTGAGATGTCTCCATGGTAAGCATTATCATTGTCAAGCAAAGATTTCAAGTAAGAAACACTTTAATAACAAATCTTAAAGTGAACTGGATGCTTAAAACAAAACAAAACACACAAAAGCTCTAAACTCTGAATGTGTTTCTGTTACCAACATTTAAATAGCTATTAGATTTTTATGTCTCAAATAACTGTCCTATCACAGTCTTTACCTGATGCAACACACACAGCCAGTTCAGGTATAAGAAATATTGTTTCCTCTCCCAATGAATTAATTCTCCTGTACAATAAAAATATTCATCAGGAGACCAAACAAATAAAAAAAAAAATCTGAGTATAGATAGTGACAAAAGACACTATTATTAATGGCAATTTTTGCCATCATACCTGTCTAAATCAAGGAATGATACTTGTCTTTTATACAGTTGGTTGGTTAATTTGCTCATCCAGTACAATAACATCATGTAACATTGTTAACAACAGACCTGCAGTAGCATACAAATTTGCCTATCAGAAAGCATATAAAAATCCTCAAAGAAAAATTTGGATTTGGGCTAGCAATGAGAACAGCAAACAGGGTAAAGCACTGTCTCCACAAGGAGACAGAAAAAGAGAAAAGATCTAGTTTTGGCTGTGAGACAGTTAATTTTCTTCCTAGTAGCTGGTACAGTGCTGTGTTTTGGATGTAGGACTACAATAATGTTGATAACACACTGATGTTTTAGTGGTTGCTGAGCAGTGCTTACACCAAGTGAAGGACTTTTCAGATTCTCATGCCCTGCCAGCAAGGAGGCTGGAGGTGCACAGGAAGCTGGGAGGGGGCACAGCCAGGACAGCTGACCCCAACAGGACACAGGGATATTCCCTACCATACAAGGTCATGCTCAGCAATATAAACCGGGGGGGAGTTGGTCAGAGGGGTGGCAATCGCTGCCTGGGGACTAGCTGGGCATTGTTTGGGGAGCAGTGGGCAGTTGCATCACTTGTTTTTCTTGGGTTTGTGTCTCTCTCTTTTTGCTGTTTTCCTTTTCATTACAATTTTTTATTATTGCTGCTATTATTTTTTAATTTTATTTCAATCATTAAACTGTTCTTATCTCAACCAACGAGTTTTCTTACTTTTACCCTTACGATTCTCTCCCCACCCTACCAGGGAGAGGGAGGGTGAGCGAGCAGCTGTGTGGTGCTTAGTTGCTGATGGGGGTTAAACCACAACACCTTAGTCTTTCTACTGCCTCTCTTCCCAAGAAACACTATAGAAATTGGTCATTTGGGCAACTGGTGTATCTAAGGATGACCTTGCAGACATGAATGTATTGTTTGAAATCTATATCTGCAAATACATTTGAAACAAGTATCCGCAAACTACAAAAGGCAAATAATGGCATAGAATTACTAAAAATAAACTTGCCCCTCCCCCCCTCCCTTGTGACTTCATAGACATATTTAAGATGACAGATTGGGAGAACAAAAATGAAAAGCTGACACTATCCCTCCTACCCTATAAACACACGCACAAAGTAATAGTTAGGCTAGAATACTAGCAAATTTGTCTAAGATTAAAGCTAAGACTGGAAGTTACCAGTCAGCAGCCTAACACTTAAAATACCCGGACTAAACTTTTGGCATCAGTAGAGTTTCTCTGTGCTTGGGCAAATCACTCACTTTTTCAATACTGTGTATGTAAAAAGGAAAAAAAATATCTTATTTTCCTCATGTAGTATTTTGACTTCAGTTTGTAAACTATCTACAGTTGAAAGGTAGAATCCACATCACATTTCAGATGACTAGGTGCTAAATAATATATATTTAACCCTTGTTCATTTTAAAGATTTTCAATCTGGGTCATTTGGGGTGAGGGGCTTAAAGCTGTTCATAGTGAATAAATAATGTAAGTGACAAGTGACAAATGCTTTTTCAAAAACTAGATTTCTTTTTACTTTGACTGCCAGCCTCGTTCAATTCATTTTTTAGAAAATTTTATGAAATGTTAGTTCACAAAATATACCACTACACCTCTGGTCAGCTTTTACAGCGAAGAAAGCAGAGTGAACTATAAATTTTTATAAAATAATTTCAAATATGTGTCACATAACAAGTTGCCAGTAAGACTACCAAAGGAGACTTCCTAGAGGCATTACATAATGCATGCACTATATACCTTGCTTATGATCAAAGCTGGACAGAAGAATAGCAAACAGGTTGCCCAGCAGCTACTATTCCTTGAGATACAAAAATGTATTCTGTTAGATGCTGTCTTGAAAATTTTACCAGAGCCATGTTGCAAAAAACCAAAGCATTATGACCCTTCCAAACTGCTGCAAGAATGGATAATCTCTGAAGTAGGCTGAAAATTAGTGGAAAACCATGTAACTTTCTCAATTCAAGGATTTACCATGGATACTTAAGAGTAAGATGAATAATAAGTCAGCCTAAATTAGCCATCACACACACTGCTCCTGGGATTAAAGAAGATAAAATTATTTTGAAAGTATTTGCACAGAGAGATTTTCTTGTACAACACAAAGCTTCAGAAAGTTCTTTCTCCATGACCTGGATCTCATGTTTAAACATCACACTGTTAGGGTTATAGAGAACTAAGTGGAGTTTGCAAATAATCCCCCTCTTTGCTTGTTTGCCTCTCATTCACTTAAGAGGAAAGGAGGCAGTTCTACTCACAGGAGGGGACACACAATTCAGTCTTAGAGTCTGAACAGTACTATTAGGCAGAGCCCTAATACATAAATCACTCCACATGAGCAAGCAGCTATACAGCAACATTTTAGGAGATCAGAAAACAACAAACGTAGGCATCACCAAAACCCGAGATCAGGGGAAAACCCCTGAAGAAGTTTCACATAGAAAGACAAGCTTTTCCTACAGAAATAAACAGAATTGTTATAAACACAACAATGAACACATCCCTATGTTGATTTCTGGGGTTTATTCAACAAAACTGTATCTGACTAGAAAAAGCTTAGTCAAAAAGGAGAACTGGTGCACTACAGTAACATTCCTGCTGTCCCCACTCCACAAAGCCTCCACTAAGTAGGCCACCAATTTGGAAAAGCACGCACACCCAAAATGAACTCTGAAGTAATGGACCACAGCAGCAGCGCAGGGCTAACTACGGGCTCAAGGCCTAATTTCACGAGGTTTCAAAACTGCCCAGAGACGCAGGCCCATCGCTCATCTCCACTGCAAGAAATGCAACTTCTCAGCGAGGCGTGCCGCAGCTGCTCAGGTCAGCTTTCATCCGAGGCTCCTCGCTACTATATGAAACAGGGGGAGAAGGGAGAGGCAGAAAGCAGATGCAGAGGGTGACAGAACCCAAAAAAGCAGATGCACACAACGTAAGGGCCGCATCCTGCCCCACCAGACCCGCTGCTGGGGGCTGGGGAAGGGACGCCGCGGGTGCAGAGGAAAGCAAGACCTTCTCCGCGGAAGAGCAGGGGCAGCGGGTCAGCTCCCCTCCAAGGGGGGCCAGGGGACGGGTCGGGGAAGGAGCCGCAAGGCAAACTATCCTCCCGCGGGGCGAGCGAAGCGAGGGGTGAGGCGCCCGTCGCCGGGCGGGGCGGCGGTGGGGTGGGCAGGGGCTCTCCTCTCCTCTCCCGGTGGGGCGGTCCCGATCCCGGCCCCAATCCCGACTCCGGCCCCGGCCAGGCTCGCTCACCAGAAGAGCAGGTTGGCGCAGACGAAGCTGCCCAGGCTGTGGAGGGGCCGCTCCCAGCTAAGCGCCGCCGCGATGCAGCAGCCCACCGCCAGCCCCGTCTCCCCCAGCAGCGCCGCGGCCGCACCGGCCCCGCCCGGCACCTCCGCCGGCTCCGCATCCCCGGCCGCCGCCGCGCCCCGCTCCTCGAGGGCCTCCGGTCGCTCATGCCCGCCGCCACCATCCCCGATCGCCTCCGCCTCGCGGGGCTGCGCGGCAGCCGCACTCGCCATGGCTCAGTGGCGGCCACCGGGCTGCCGCTGGGGCGGGTGGAGCTGGGCCGGGCGAGGCCGGGCCGGGCTGGCGGGAGGCGGGGCAGGGGCGCGGCCCGGCCGGGCGGCACCAGGGGCGGGGCCGGGAGCGCAGCCGTTACCCCCGCACCCACCAGCGCCAGTGACGTCACCGCGAGCCGCGCACCAGACACGGCCGGTGGGGGGACCCGCCCTGCGGGCAGGTGTCACGAGGGGTTGCGCGTGCGCGTGACAGGTGCTGGGGGCGGGGCCTGGTGGGCGCGGGAGGGGCGAGAGGCGGGCGGGGGTGGAGGCGGTTGGCGGTGCTGACAGTTGGGTGCGCGCGGGCGCGCGCGCAGGGAGGGTGGCGTTGGAGGCCGCGTGGCCGCCCCCCTCGCCCCCTGTCCCTGTCCCGTCTTTACGGGCCCGGAAAAGCAGGCGGTGGGGTCACACTGGGGGTGGGTGCGTGCTCCGAGCCGTCGGTGGCGGTGGGTGAGAGGAGGGCTCGTAAGCATCCACATGGGCTGCAGAGGTATCCAGGGAGAAGAGCTGAGGATTTTGGTTCCCTGCTGGGGAAAGCTGGAAAACCCGTTGCCTTCTTGATTCGGGAAATGGTGTGGGATGAAACTGTCCAGAAGGCATTACCACTGACTCCTTCACCTCCTCCTCCTGTATATGGACTCGTAGAATAGTTAGGGTTGGAAGGGACCTTCAAAGGTCATCTAGTCCAAGCTCCCCCTGCAAGGAGCAGAGACATCTTCAACTCCACCAGGTTGCTCAGAGCCCAACCTGACCTTGAATGTTTCCAGGGATGGGGCATCCACCACCTCTCTGGGCAACCTGTTCCAGTGTTCCACCACGCTCACTGGAAAAAATTTATTCCTGATGTCTAATCTGAATCTACCTCCCTCTATTCTAAAACCATTACCCCTCGTCCTATCACAACAGGCCCTGCTAGAAAGTCTGTCCCCATCTTTCCTGTCAGCCCTTTTTAGGTACTGGAAGGCTGCTATAAGGTCTCCCCGGAGCCTCCTCTTCTCCAGGCTGAACAGCCCCAACTCTCTCAGCCTGTCCTCATAGGAGAGGTGCTCCAGCCCTCTTATTATCTTTGTGGCCCTCCTCTGGACCTTCTCCAGCTGGTCCATGTCCTTCTTATGTTGGGGGCTCCAGAACTGGACACAGTACTCCAGGTGAGGTCTCGCCAGAGCAGAGTAGAGGGGGAGAATCACCTCCCTCGACCTGCTGGCCACGCTCCTCTTGATGCAGCCCAGGATGCCGTTGGCTTTCTGGGCTGCAAGTGCACATTGCTGGCTCATGTTGAGCTTCTCGTCCACCAGGACTCCCAAGTCCTCCTCAGGGCTGCTCTCAATCCATTCTCTGCCCAGCCAGTATTTGTGCCTGGGATTGCCCACAGTCAAGCAACAGTTTCCAAAATCCTTTAAAAAATGGAAATGTTGTTGTCATGGTGCTGGGAACTCCTCCCAGAACCATGAAAGAGGCTACAGGAATTTGGTGGCTTCCACCTGCATCTTAAATATCCAAGAAGTGTTCTTGGAAGTCTATACCATGCTGTTCTGTCATCTGCACTACTAATCATCTGGCCAGCCTCAGGCTTAAGATGGAAGCTTGACACAATCTTTTGAGGTGATGGTGTGCATCATAGCTAATGTGATTACTGGGGAGCTGAATTCTGGAAAGTGTGCCTGATAAGAAACATCACTCGAGCATCTGTTGCTGAACAGGAACAGCCAAAAATTTGAATCAAAGAACATGTCTCACAGTGTAAACCGCATAAAATTAAATATTTTTTTATTGCAAGGGCAAAGTAACAAAAATAGAAGAATTTTTGATTGGGAGTTAGCATATGTTTCTAGCTTAATTGACTACTCCCTGCTAGCTTGATTTCTTTTTTTTTTAACAGGAAAAGGAGTCATACTTCAAGGCCAGCATGCCTTTTTTTTTTTTTTCTCTGAGGTAAAAGAAGACAAAATAAGATCACAAAATTAATTAAGTTGTGATGGTGACTGTGGGTTGCAAATCTGCTGTGTGTTTTGACCAGATGACCTTTGGAAGGAGTTATGTTATTTCTCTGATTCCACATACTTTATGTAGTATATGAATTATACCCAAGAAGAAACATACAAAACATTATTTTACATAAACAATTAAAAGTTTTCTAAAGGACATTTTAGTTTCATGCTCATTTGTTATACTACCATGCTCTTAACGTCTAAGAATGTGGAGCCAGGCAGACCTGCCTGAATAGTAAGCCCAGCTACAAAGTGATTGATTGGGTGTTGTCTATGACGTTCTGAGAGGTAAAGGGAAGAGACAGGCTCCCCTAGAAACCCCAAACACACAGATGGAAAAGGGAGGCTCTGGGAAGCAGTTGCAGCAAGGCTGGAGAAACACGCTGTTGTTTTGCTTCAGTTTTATGCTGCTGGATAAATCTTTGCCCTAAAAGACCCGGTCAGAACAGGGTGTCCTGCCCGTGCTGGAAAGCAGGCAGCTGTCTTGGATGTGTGTGAACAGCTGCTTACAGGTGCTGAGCACTTCTCCTGGTGTCGCTTGAACCACTAACTCCTCTCCAGGGTATGTGCAAGGGCTGCCTGCAGGTGCTGATTCCCTCTTTTTGGGAGTGGGAGCAGAGGGTATCCTATCAGTCCATGGTAGTAAAAATAGGGTCTTCTCAAAAGGAAAAAAGAGGTAGGGAGAGGAGCACAAGTAGGGGAGTTTCTGTTGCACTAATAGTTTTATTTTTTTCAGGCCACTGTAGGATGCTGTGTTATCTATGCAAGGCTGCTGTTCTAGTGAACGCTGCTCATAACTTGCCAAAACCATCCCCAGCTCGGCCTGTGGCAGCCTGCTTTCCCTTGCTAGCATTCAGTTATTTCAGTAACGTGGGCTGTCCAATCCAGTATCTCAGTCTAGCTAACTGTAAACAGTTACGAGATAAGTCTGGAAGGAAATCAGGTGTTCCTTATGCACTTGTAAAGTGACCATGGGGTAGTTAACCCCAGAAAGCACATGAGTTAAAATGTTTAAATTTGAGTTTGAGCATTATTAGGTCTTGATTTGTACTGAGCTTGTGAAATGTGGTTTCAGGCAATCCTCCCGTACCAATATTCCACTTAAAAAGAAAAAATAGTATGATTGTATGCCCCCACCCCCCATATTTTATACTCTACACTGTACTCCCTTCAGTTACAGGAGTTCAAGAATCCCACCTTTCCTCAGAGAAGGGGGGATGGAATCTGGGAGGGGAGGATGAGGTGGGGCTTCAGTGGGCAGGGCAGACTACAGATATGGGAACTGTTTCAGGTTTTGATTAAACTTGTATCCATCCTAGATTACTGCCCTCTGCTTTCCTGACCTGTACTACAAAGGATATGAACAGAAATTAGCGAAAAGTTCTTCCAGAATATGTTTTATCATTTATCTAATGGAAATAAAATGCTTTACATATTGACTGATGCCAGCTTTTCTTTTTTTTTGCTGTTGATAGTTATTGTGTTGAGTTTATACAAATGAGCTTACTGAAAGTACTCTGGTATAAGCATCAGTGTGAGAGAAGAGATGGATTATCCATTCTCAGCCATTGAAAGTTTAGATGTCTTTCTCAGAAAAATTAGTGGTAAATATGTTTTCTGGCTTTGATCTTTCTGTATTTGGATGTCTTGCCTGCCAGGGTTTAAAAGGTTTGGGTGCAGTTTGTGAATTTGAGCTGGGGAGAAGTGGGACTAGCTCCCGGTGCACAGTTGCATGTGTGAGCTGTAATGCACAGAATTAAGTGAGGAACTGCAGTTCTGGTGCCAGGGACTACAATGTAAATTATGGATGAAAACTGAGGAGAAGGCTTTCTAAATGGTTGTATCCAAAGAGCTTACAAATATCAAAGCATTCTAATTCTTCTGAACTATGTTTGGAAATTCCGATGCCAGCATAGAGTACCATTGTTGAATTCAATGAAGGATTCCAGCTCAAAGTGGTATGATTTTTCATCTTCTTTTTTAAACTTGTTTTCCATTTGCTTCATTTCATCACAGGATCACAGAATATAAGTTAGTTTGGAAGGAACGTCTGGAAGACATTTGGTCTGACCTTTCTCCCCACATACACACTCAAAGCACCTTGGTAGTTGCTTATGACAGGTTGCTCCGTGTCCTGCCCAGCTTAGTTCTGAATGCCTCTGAGGACTGGAGATTCTACAGTGTGCTCTGGGCAAGCTGTTCCAATGTATGACCACGTTCATTGTGAAGAGTCTTTTCTTAATATCTATTAAAATGTTCTTGTTCTGCAAGTTTTGCCCATTTTCTCTAATTCGTTTGGTCTGCACCTCGTAGGGGAGGACTCTGGCCCTGTCTGCTCTATAACCACGTTAGGTACTTATCTAGTAGATCCCCATTAACCTTCCGTCCTCCAGAGCGAGTGAACCCAGCTCTCTCAGCCTCTCCTTCTACATCATGTGCTGTATGCCACTGACCTTCCAGGGGCCCTCTGGACTCCTTCCAGTATGTCAGCATGTGTCTTCTATTGGGTAGCCCCAAACTGGAAAAAGTATTCTGTATGTGGTCTCACAAATGGTAGAAGGAGGGGCAGAATCACTTCCCTTGTCCTACTGATGACCCATAGTTGCTGCATGATTATTGTCTCTGTATCCAGTCATGCCCATGGCACTTCCCTAACTTGTCTCTGCTTTGAGGCTGAAGAATTGCATCTTAGTCATTCTTGATATGGCAGCAGTTCTGTGACTTTGATTGTCCTTGTTCCCTTTCCCTGAATCTTTTCCAGTTCTAAGATAACCTTCTTATGCAGTTCTAGTCACATCATTGCTGTGTTCAAAGTGGGAGCAGGTAATGGATTTAGAGTTTCATAACAGTGCTCCGTGGTTTGCTTTATGCCTTTTGTAATAATTTCTAATGTCTGCCTTCCTTTTTTTTTTTTTTTTTTTTTTTTTTTTTTTTTTTCTTCTTTTTTTCAGATATGTGGGAGGTTGAATTCGTTTTAGACTCTCTTGAAACATCTTCTGGTTGTGTTGCTTGAAATGAAGCAACACTTTGCTAAATACTGTTTCCAGTGAGCACTAATTTATGAGATTATAGGCCAAGAATTCTGCAGAAACTTAGGTTTTCTTTTCTATAAGGCAATTTTTAGTGAAAAGATCAGTTAAAAAAATTTTTTTTCATTAAAACCTGAAAGTGAAAATGTCAGCTAACAAAGTTTCACAACTTTAAAATAGTTGTGTAAGATTTATGTTTATGTAATAATTTGTGTCTGACTTAGGTCACTTTTAAACTTAGTTATTTTCTAAAATCCTAATAAAATTTTTTAATTGGTTTTAAAACTGGTTTGGGATTCTATTTTAAATCTGCTGTTATGGAATGGTGAATAAATTGATAATAAAAGCTCTTAGAGCTGTGGAGGCAAGACAGTAGCAAATCACATACAAATAATGGGTTTTTCTCGTCCAATTTTTTTCTTCCAAATCTGGAAAATTATTTTATTCTAATTTTTTTTTTTTGTAGAATACCTGCCCTCCTTCATGCTGGAAGGTGGTTTTAAATGTGTCTTAATGTGAAAAGTTACATCCTGGATATTGGTACCACGGGGTGGGTGTTTTTGTTGGGTTTTTTTTGTTGTTTTTTTTTCGTTTAGTAATGGGTGCATATGCCATTGTCCTTGGCTACTAATTTTACTTAAACGAAAAACCCCTGAAAAACACACGCATAAGTACAGTGCCAGTTCTGTTTTTTCCAATTAATGCTCAGTTAATGCTTTCCCTTTAGCTGTCTTCTCAATGCTGAAACATTTCTAAGAGAAAATCAGGATCTTGGGTGAAAATCTAATTTAAAGTGCATATGATGTGCCGCATGCCAGTGTCTTTCAGTGGCAGCCTGCAGACAGCACAGGTGGGCTCAATCCCCTTCCCTTTCTTCCCGAGTATGGAGCTGGTACGTAGCATTTTCGCACATGCGTTGCTCTGTCCCCAAAGCTGCAAAGCCAGCAGTGTGTCTGCAGAGGTGACATGGGAGGGCACGTGCTAGTGCATGCGTTTTCGTGATCCCTGTTCAGTTTCTCCTTTTCTAGGGGTGAGGTGTGTGAATTCAGGATAGGCAGTATTGCCTGTGCCAGCCTGTGTAGGGTTATGGGATGAGCTTGACAGCAGCACACGGGGACATCTGTGCTATCTCCTGAGATGGCTTTCAGTCTGGAGTCACGCGTGGGCTGCCTCACCGTGAAAAAGAGCGAGAGACCTCTTTGATGATTACCCTTCTTCTACCATAGCTTCTTTTTGTCCTGGTGCTACCATGCCGCTCTCCATATCTACCGTAGAGTCTCTATGCAAATGCAGAGCTAGGTAGCAAGAAGATAGAACTGAATTACTGGAGTGATACCTCCTCTCATTTTCTGCTGCTCTGGGTCTTGTACTGTAGTCAGGGTGCTGCTGAGTGCTGTCCCCAGTGCTCGTAAGGCATAAAGACCTAACGTATAAAGAACGCTAGCCAGGGTTTGTTTATTCCTCTTTTCTATTCAGTCTGTCCCCCTTGAAAAGACAGCTGAGGAGCCTGCTATATATATGAACTAACAGAACTGACAGTGAGATTTGGTTCCTAGCGTTGGGCTAAAAACAATTTTCAGCTGTTTTCATCAGCTGCAAACACCTGCAGATGGCTTTTCCTGTAAAAGCTGTGGCTTCTGCAGGAGTCCAGGAGCAGGAGATGGACCATGTTGTGCAGGGTGTTAGTTTGATGTTTATGCAGGTGTTTCAACAATGGATCCAAGCCTGAAATGTCTCAGAAAGGTACTGAAAGAGAAAAAGCAGATTACTTTTCCCCAGTTAACTTACTTCTGCTGCGAAGTAGATCAGTGTATAATTTCTGCATTGTTAGTGACTGAATTGTTTAAAGTGAATAAACAGTGGAGTACTTGGTCAGGCTTCTGTTCAGCAGAGACGACACTCTTGAAGGAATGGGACAGATGTCTCTGTTCTGCAAGGGGCATCGCCTCTTGCTTGCCTGAAAGAGAATACGTTGGGGAAAAATCAAGCCTAGAGAAGGATGCTCAGCTCAGATTTTGGTCTGTTCACACGTGACACCAGGGCAGTTTTACAAATGTGCAGCAATCTGCTTGTCAGGCCTTGTGTAATTCTGTAGTTTATTTTCTTTTGCTTACATGGTTCTCTGTATTCGTTGTCACTGCCTGCCGTGCAGCAGGTGCGAATTCCAGTGGAGAAGTGCTGGAGGCTACAGCCGCTGTGTTAGACGTAGCAGATGGGGTGTGCCTGGCCAGCAACGTGGAGTGGTACAGCTGCTGCTGCGCTGCTGCCTGCTTTCACGCCGCCGCAGTGCTGGCCTTGGCCAAGGCTCAAAGCCAGTGCGAGGGGAGGGGGCAGCTCCCCAGTTAATGCCTGTTACAGTTTCCAGCAGGCACAGCTGTTTTCCCTTCTCCTTCCCCCTTGTTCATATTCACCTTCAGCTCTGCTTTGTGTGGTTTTATACATGGAGGAGTTTCTTCTCTAGTGATACAAAATCTTCCCAAAAATCCAAGTCTTCTGTGTCACGTTGCCAGCAAGGGCCCTCCCAAGGCTCTTAACGCAGGCAAAATTAAGCAGTGTTTTTCCAAGGAAATGTTATCTGTTTCCCACTAAGTGAAACAATCTGGATTAAAGTTTGTCATAAAACCCTACTCTTATTCCCTGAAATTCTCTTGACCGCTATGGTATGAAGTAGCATAATGGATTTTAATTTGAAATCTAATACTTGTTGCAGGCTTTTGTGTTTGGTAGGCCAGCATTGAAAAGTTTACCACAGATGATGGAGGCAACTTTTTATACTTTCAGTGAGCCTTAACTGCGCAAGGCAGTATTCAGACTAGTAGATGGAAAAAGTGAGTGTTGGCAGTATATAAATAACATTGCCAGTATTTTCACTGCTTCTCTAAACTTTCCAGAGCTAGCCTGTTAGATGTAGCTCCTCCCATAGTCAGTGGTGGTTAACTGCCTTGAAAAAATGAGAGTGCAAGCAGGAAGGGAGCCTTTGATGACTAAGAAGTGTGTGCAAAGGATTGGAAGTTTCTGAAGTGCTGTCATGTCGATTTAAAAATTTCAAAGATGAAAATAGCTTGGGGCAGTAAAATATCTGAACTTATTACTGGTGTCTTCAAGGGAGAAAAACAGTATAATACAATCATGCCTCTCTCTGCTTCGGCTAATTTTATGCTGTTACTGCGGTTTAGCTGTTTTTACTATGTGAGTGCTGCTCGTGGCATTTTATAATAGGAAACTATCTAAATTGGTTGTAGAGAAGCATAAACACACATTCAGATCTTAATTTGAATATTGTCATGGTGTCTTGAGCCAGTCTCCTTTTTCTCTTCCATAGGGACACTACTTTTCTTTGGTCACGGTTAGAAAATGTAGAATCGTTCCTGTATTTGATGAGAGCTAGGGCAGCAAATTTGCTTTCTCTTAACAAGTTTTGAGGAGAACGCTTACTTTTTTCCTTCATGGAAAATGCTACATGACATGCTAATGTTCACAAGTAATGCTCTGCTGCTGCTTTTTAAAAGTGATGCGAGAGTTGGTTATATCTAACCAAATTCACGACACTCAGTATAAATATGTTTCCAAATCTGTCTGCACTTATGCTATTTCCTCTCCCAGCCAGTACTCTTTTTGTGGAGCTTCAAACAATTAAAAGGGTATTTGAAGTTTTTTGTATATGTTCTGCCAAATCAGTTCTTCCAAACATACTTGCTTTTTGCCTTTTTACCAAACCTCCTTGGTCACGATGTACTGCACTATGCATACAATGAGCAAGATACTTTTTAAGTGAGGATAATGAGGCTGTTTTCGGCTGTTGGGAAATGCAAACTTTCATGTGAAGTTCTGTGAACACTGCATAAGACTTAATTTCTTTAAAAAAGAAAAATTGCAAAATGTTACCGCTGCACAGCTTAGCAACTGGCACTGTACTCATAAAGGAGATTCTTCAGGTCTCTGCAGGCCAGCCTCAACCCAGAAGTTAGTCCTCAGCCTAAAACCTGAATCCCTTTCCCACTCCCTGATGAGCCAATTTTTTAATTACATTCAATAAGTAAAATTGTAGGATTTTTGTTTCTAGTTTAAAAACTCCTTACACCGCGATTACCTGCAAACAGCAACATTTTACTGACTGAAAATGTTGCACTACGATTTAATACTTTGCTGTACATTTGTATGAATTAAGACTGTACTGTAATTCTTTTGCCAGTATTGCAGTAAACAGAACTGAAAACCAGTACGAGAGCTGTAACAAAATTACACTGAAATATAGTCTCCACGGTGCAGGGTAGGTTGACAGGAAAACGTAACTTTTATTCCTTCTGTACTGTTGTAAACATGTAGCAAGGGCCCAGTTCTTCTCCATTTCATCACAACAGTACTGTTTCATCTCTGTGCCTGCATCCTCAACTGTAACAGCTGTGGGAAGGCAGCCAAAGCGTGTGAAATGCTTTTTTCCTTCTAACAAAATTGTCTGTCACAAGCAGAGATGCGTTATGTCATGGATCCTTGGCAAGTGTCTTCCTCTGGTGGGATGTGGCATGCCTGCACTATGCAGGTAAAACATGGCCTTTGCCAAAGCTCCCTCACTGCAGGCCACTTCTCTTTCTTGGTGATACCTTCAGAAAAGACAACCTGAAGGACTTATAAGCTGGGGTTAGACGTAGCGGGCAGTGTGGCAGTACTGGTCGCACTGCTAGCGTGGACAAGTACAGCCAGCAGTGAAGTTGGTAAAGCTTAACCTGAGGCTGCATACACAGGTCAGCCCCGCTGAAGGCCACAGTGACTTTCCTTGCCGATGTTAAGAGTGGAAGTGAAGGAAATCGCCCTTCCAGAGAGGGTGTGTGAATGGCTTCTCTGGGAGTGGAGAGCTGAAGGCTGCTGGAGCTCCTGCTGCGCAGCACCACCCGCATCGCCCAGCCTGTGTGGCACAGCGAGCAGAAACTGGCATGGTTTGGCAGGCTGGACTGAGGCACTGACGCATGTTAATCCCAGCACAAAAAGCCTGCGTGGGTGTGTGTTTCGGGGAATCTGGTTTTAACCTGAGTGAGAACTGGAGAACTGTCTCATCGTGTGCCGCTACAAATACTTGTTTGAGAAGAGAGTGGGCCAAGAATGAGCAGAGAGCAATGAAATGAAAAGATTGCTACTTTTTTTCAGAGGTCTACCTTTGTGCTGAGTTAACATGTAGTCTGCAGGACTCGCTTCACTGGTGAGCAAAATGGCATGTGCTTCTTTTATTCCCTCAGTTTCTGTTTCCTTTGAAGAAACAAAGGTAGAACCCTTTGTACTACTGTCACATCGTTTGGTCTTGTCTCCTAATAATATCTGTCTCTGCATGGACAGTGAGACCCCTTGCTATCTTCTGTGAATTTGTCTGCTGCCATCTTCTGGATACATAAAAATTTTGAGAGGGAAGATGGTAGACTTACGCTGCAGCAGTTGTGTAAGTGCATTTGGCAAGAAGGTGTTTTTGGGTATCTGCAAATGCATGACTGTGCTGTTTGAGTTGGTAGGGAGGAGGAAAGATGGAAGACAGGCGGCTTTTAACTGACGGATGAAAATGTAGAAGACAAGATGGTAAAGTAAATATGAATATGCAGGTACTTGTTTCAGTGAACTGATGCCAGATGTCACCGAGGCAGCCTGCCACAATGAGTGTGAAATGAGGATGACAGGAAGGCACCAAAGTGAGGGAGTCTGTGGTGCAGGGGAGTGTTGTTCCCACAGGAGTGTCTGGATAGGTAGCTGGAAGTAAGTTATTTTTTTAAATCACCACAACCTGCTGTAAAGAGTTGGAGCAGACCAGTACAAGCTCCAGAAGTTTAGGTAACTTAAGTTGTTTTGTTTTGTTTTTTAATTTTTTTTTTAAGTTAAACAGGACAAAAGAAGTGTTATGCTTGGCAAAGAGGGTCGTGAATATGCCTGCCTACTCGTTTAGTATAGCACCAGTTATAAAACTGAAGCAGAGATGCACAAAATGGTCCAGTCTTCCCTAACTACAGCATGAGTGTGGGCTTAATGGCAGCTAATTGTCTTAACCTTACAAATTTATTTATCAAGAGTCATCAGGTACACTGTGTAAATTGCAGGGATTTGAGTGATCATTTCATATGAGACTACAGCAATAAAATTTGGCATTTATTTCTTTATTTCTCGCTTCCACATGTTATTAGCTGGACTCACCTTAAAAAAAAAAAAAACCTCACAAACTCGTGTACTTAAAATATGCTTATTCTCTGAGCACTCTATGTGTGAATTAACTCTAACAATGATTTGTTATGCCAGAGCTAGTTCTCAGGAGTGTGTAACAGTCTCTTCTTGGAAAAGAGCTGGTTTTGTGTTGAAGTGAGTCAGATGCTTTAAGTGAAAGAACTCAACTTGGCAGCTTACTAAAAATAGAACAATATCCATTACTGTCAGGTAACAGGATAAAGTAACCACACTTGAGCGAGAGTTCAATTTGACTGGTTCTGGGGTGCACACAGTCAAAATTGAGCGGGTACTCTGATACTTAGCTACATAGCTGGCATGGGCCCGGGACCACTGGAGAGGATGGCAGCCCCTGCTCTTCCCTGTTGACATCACCAGCTAGCAGGGTTATTGAGGGACAGATCTGGCTAAAAATGAAGTTTTTCCTTGGCTCCCCAACTGTCCGCACAAGTTGCAGTGCGACCCACGGCAGGCCATTTTCACTGTTGAACGTGCATCTGTGTTCGAAAGAACTGAGCTGTGGTATTTACCATCCAGTCTACTGGTAGCTGTTCCTAGTGATTGCTCTTACCTCTGACATGCAGAACTACTGTAAATAGTTGTTTGAGGCTTTATTTAAAATCCTCTACAGTTAGTGTGTAAGCATCATATAAAATCCTTTCTGATATGTAATTACTATACATAACTAACATGGAATTTCTTCATATCAGTATTAGAAAAAAACTTACAAAACCCTGACGGTATCTCTTTTATTTTTAAATTTGAAACTTTAGGCTTTGGATGCTTCTTCTTTTGTTAGGAAATCTTCATGTTATGTGCTGATGAGACAGACTCATCTGCTCCTGCAGCATATAAATAACCATTACAAGAAGGCTATCCTGAAGTTGTCTGTGCTACCAGTGTCTCTTGATCTGTTTTTCCACTTATGTTGGAGATTGCATTTTGAATATCAGACTGATTGATTTATGACTGAACATGAAGAAGAATAACATGTTATTGGCTTGAAGTAACACGTATGATATCTCTCCTAAGGTTAATTGGAGAATGCTACGCCAGGTTAATACCTAAGAACTTGCAGAATAACTTATAAGTCTAATTAGAGTGAGATTCTCGTATTGAAAAGAGTATGGTTACAAATGGACGAAAAGCCCTGTCCGTTCAGATACTCTACATAGCTTACCGTACTTATCTGTTCTTGGATAACGAGTATTTTCTATGACTTACTATTGAAATAGTGTGTAAGTAGCAAAGGATGGAGATAACTTTTGTCCTTTTATTAAAAAGGGACACATTAGACTATGGATTTCTACTGGCAGTCTCAGCTGAGGGACTTATAAATATTCTGCTTCTGAATGGGAAATAAAATACTTGCTTTTCTTTGACTTCACTTAAAAGCTTTCATTCACTGATGGCCCTGCCTTATCCATTTTTTCCTTCTTTTCCTCCCACTAAATGGATTTGGGACTGCAGTCATGGCTAACAGATGCAGTTTCTGCTCTTCCTCCAGAGCTGATGTTGCTGGCTGTTACCTTGGTGTGGTAGGGGTCTGTCACCCGAGCTTGTTGCATGGTGTTTACCTAGATCAGACCATTACAGGAGAGCAAATGCACTGTTTTCTACAGTGTGCAAGAAAACACTGTGTGTGGATTTAATACTGCATATCAGCTGGTTAAATCAGACTGGTTTTTGACTACTTGTAGCACTGCTGCTTGTGACCATCTGACCATGAAAGTGTCATGTTCCTGTATTCCTTTCAAGACACCATCTTAAGTAACTACAGCAGCAGATGGTGCACGTTCAAAGGGAGCACACCCATGGCACTGCGTTTATGGAGCTCTTAAAGGCCGTCTGTTTTTACAGGAGAGAAGATAATAAAGTGTACCTCATTAACACAAGGATAGGTCTTTGCCACAGAATTGGAAATTCTAAATTTATTTTCATTACGATTAGGATGACTTCAGTGTTAACAAAAATTAAACAATACTTCCTTAAATCCGTGGATGGCTTTAGGTGGTCGAAAAGCAGCAGGACCGTTAGCAGTTTCACTGCAAAATGTTCTCTGACAAATACCAAGCTAGTGTGCTTATTGTGGTAAAGTAAGCCTTGCCCTGTGCGCCTCTAATGGAGCAGTCGTCAGCAGAACCAGAGAAATTCATGTGCTGAAACCCTGCAGCAAGTTTTCCTTAACATTGAGAAACTTTGCAGTTAGTTGCTTTCTCTCCTGCATTTATCCACCGCTGTAACTTCCTTACTAGTCACTTTCTTTCCTCCCAGAAGTAGGTTTCAGGCTTTGAAATAGATCATTAGGCCTCTCCCTTATCTCCTGTGCTGTTTGGTTTGGTTTGCCTTTTTTTACAGGGCCCCCTCAGCTGGTGGTATTAGAATAACTGAGAGGCGCTGGCATAGGAGAAATGTGGTTCGGAGCGGGAGGGCAGGAGTGGTTGAGATGGGCGCTGCCTTTGAGCAGGCTGCCTGGGCTGCTGTTTCCTAGCAGTGCGTTGTTGGAACAGCAGTTTGCAGACCTGCTGCTGTCCGCCGGTGGAAAACCTGTTACTGCAGTTGTGGTGGTGCTGTACCTCAGTAACAGCGCGTTACGGTGCATGATGGGGTAGGACAAGGGCTGTTGCTCTCCCAGTCGCGAGGCGCTGCAAGCCAGCCACAAACTAATGGAAATAATGCATAAATTAAGTATCAGATCCTCGTATTGCATTTCAAAGTAATGTAATCCAGCACCTGTGCCAGTTCTCTCTGCGTGTGATGGGTTTGCCAGTGCTTTTGCTAAAACATGAGGCATGTGACATAGTTGATTTTTTTTTGTTTGTTTGTTTTGTTGGTTTGTTTTGTTTTGTTTTTGCCTTAATTTACAGAACTAGGAAGTGACAAAGTCCGAAGGGTTTGTCAATTCACAAACCAGGAAATGTACTCGCAGCCAGCTGTCCCTCTGTGGTTTCTGTTCTGCAAACCTCCCTTACTCCCGATAGTTTTTATGGACTGAAAGAGAACTTTGCGTCTTTGATAGATTCCACAGGTGCTGCTTCAGCAACAGTATAGCTGATATTAAGGAAATAAATGATAAAATAATTAAAACTAAATTAATTAAACTGAGTCTACAGATTTTAGTCCTATGAGTGGAGAGGACAAATGCTTTTTATACTCTTAAAGCTTCATGTTATCAGGCTTACAGTTGCTAGCATTCTCTTCTAAAACTTCTTACAGTGCTGGTCTGGAACTTAGCAAATCCCGAGTCTCCATGACTTTTACTGAAGAAAGCACATATGCGTCTTTCTTTCAACTCCCTGTTTTTAGAACTGTGTAAACTTGAACTACATTCTTGTAGCAGCTGGAGAATAAAACCCAGTTAATCATTATTTAGGAAGCCCAACTTCCCTCAAGTGTACTACTAGTATCATAATCTACATCAGAATTTGTAAGTCTAGTAGGAGTGGATTTGTAGAGCAAAACAATTGGCGATGCAGATATGTAGTCCTCACTGTATGGGCAGGGGGTACTGGATCTCTTCTGCTTCTGTAGACCAAGTGCTTGTTAGTAGTTAGAGCAAATCTTACGGTTTACCTTTTCAAAGAGGAATTGAGGACATTACGAGTAAAGATATTTGAGATTCACTTCAAAATCCTGAACTACATTTAAAATTTTAACATAGATGCTGTTTGTACTGAGAAGTGCTGGTCTGTTATTATCCAAGTAAGAGAGGCATTCAGATTCTGTAAAGTGTAATTTAAAATGCTCTTTGTTAGAGCTAACACTGTAAAGAAACAGAATTGTATAGTCAGCCTTATGTCCCCGTGGATACTGGGAACCCCAAGTTGTGCAGCAGTGACTTGGCCTGTGATTCACACACAGCACACCGTGCTGTGATCCACACACAGCAACCTCGTCTGTAGACAAGGTTACTCCATTTTGGTCATTTAAGTTGTAGGATTTTTCTTTCAAGGTAACAACTCTATTCATCGTTTCTGCTGTCAGAGAGGAAGGATGTTCACTGTTGGATACAGGCAAGGATATGCAGGTGGTGTAATCACTTGTACCCAGCGGGAGCTGCTCACGGGCACCTCTGTTACAGTGAGCTGGCAGAGTTTATCCTGTGGCCAGGGGATCTGTGCTGCACAGCATAGGCCTCAGCTTGCTCAGGTTAACTGTTATGTAGATCGCTCATGCTTTGATGTACAACGGTCTTCTGGTCACGATTACCACAATGCGTCCAGAACTGCCAAAGGTTATCACCTCTCTTCCCTGTCCCATGAATTGCTTCATGAATGAGGTGAGGATGCTCATGTTTTTGTGTTTGGTTGGGTTTTTTTTCTGTAATCACAGAGCTAGAAATAGCTTGAGTGTCTTTTATTTTTGAAGTCTTACGTGTAGGTGAAAGCTTTACTGTTCAAACATCTTGGGCGCATTTTATGATAGATACTCTTTAGTTCTCTTCTGTAGAGCGTGTAGAGAAATTAAGTGATGAAGATTCAAATGTGACAACAAATCTGACTCATTTAAAAAGGTCATCAGTATAGATGAGACTGTTGCTTCTGATATGCTCACTTGTTTTGTTTTCGTTACAGAATCAAGGCTATTGAAAGCCCCAACAAAGATGATGACACACAGTGGCTGACTTACTGGGTTGTGTATGGCGTTTTCAGTATAGTGGAATTCTTCTCTGATATCTTTCTGTCCTGGTTCCCCTTCTACTACATGCTAAAGGTATGTTAGTTCATGTCCCCTCTCCTAAAATTAAACCTTTGATATAACAGATTTAATGTCCTCAAGAGTGGATAGCTGACAAGAGATTCCCTTGGAATCATTCCGGGGTCACTCCTTATTTTTAGATGCTGGCTATATGTAATTTAACACTATGAAAGTGATCTATTTACAGCTGGTGGTTTTGTGAAGCAAGAGGGGAAGTTGGGATGTGTGGCAGGAGAAGGTCTGCCATGTTTTAGGAAAGAAGAGACAGCGTAGAAGTACCATGAAAAGACTGTTCTTTGTCTTGATGTTCAGGTAAAGTTGGACAAAATGATAGCACGTGGTAAACACTACAAAGTGGCTCAATTTTTTGCTTTAAGGGCATTAGTGAAAGTGGAATGTAAAATAACAAAGGCAGCAAAAGGAAGTATTAAATTCTGTGCTACTGAGAGCAAAGAAGGAAATTGCAATGTAAAAATAGTTTGAGTCACACAGACTTCATTTTTAATTAAGCCTACTTTCCTGAAAGAAAATGGAAGATATCAGAAGAGCTTGTTTCTACTGTGTATCTGTAATATGGTTTGACTACCAACAATGATTTACTTAATGTATTCCAAGCTTTGTTTTTCAACTAAGGTGTGACTGTATTGCCAAACAGCCTCAGCATATTAAATTGTTCTAGGAGATAGCTAATTCCTGTGTATGCTCTTGGGTAGAAGAGATTCTAGCTTGCTGCAGAGTCAGTTGTTTAGCTTAAAGAACTGTTAAATATTTCCTGTGTCAATGGGTTCTTCTGTTCTTTCTCTTTTGCTTTGTTAGTGTGATTTAGCCCCGCTAAATTTCTTGAAATTATTTGCTTGCCAGCTGTTGTGATGGGATCATTTAAAATTTTAATGGTAATGTCTGATGTTGCCAAATGCTTTTTCCAGGAAATGCCATGTTCTGAAGGCAAGTATTGACTTGGACAACTCAGTTACACTTTTGCATTGTTCCTTTTGAATCTTGAATGGGCATAAACTGTGCAATCATTTGGACATTTATTTCCCTGGCTCCCTAAGAAAACGCACATATTTGAACTGCTGCTTCAAACTAAAAATATTCTGGCCTGTCTCACAAAGTTAATCCTCTCTTTCCCCCTCTTTTCTTTTTCTGTTAATCAGAAATTAAAATACATTTTTCTGGTTTAAGCTTAATGTTTTTGCGAGGTTTTTGAGAAGAATCTGCTAATTTTGAAGTTTAGCATGGGTAACACACACGTGGAAGTTGAACTATTTAATATATTGAGACCAAGCCAAATAGTGATAAAAGTGCAAGTTCATGTGATCTGAATAGGCTCCAGAAGGATTGCTTATGGCACTGGAATAATCTGTTCTTACCCACTTAGGCAGCTATTTAACTTCTTCACCTTCAGTTTAGCAGGATTAGGATTATGACTTCACCCATTTTCTACAATGGTGTATCCTCGCAGTTCTGAATTCATGGAGTGTATTTTCAGAGCTGCTTCTCTAATTTCTTGGTGGTAAAAGATGTGGCAATGATTTCTTCATGCCAGCACAGCACTCCTGAAGAGCATGCAGTGGAAATTCAGGTTGACCTAGTAAGTGAAGACCACCCACAGCTGGATCTGATAATACTGTATCAGAAGTACCGCATCTACATACCGTGGTGGCATCAACAGGAAGGTACTTTTCTCAGTTCAGCAAAAGCAGCCACAAGGAAGCAAGTATGGTAAATGCACAGCTTGCTGCAGTAACTGCTGAAGGCACACAGAAGTCAAGTATTTACTCTCAGTAGTGAGTAGGAGGAGAGGTTTACTTCTGTGATATGAAGTTGGCTGACAATCAGAAAGCATGGCTCGCTGAGCGGAAGGATTGAAGTTACTCCATGTGGGGAAAAGGAGAAGCAGCTCGCAACTTTCAATCCAGCCATGACTGAAACCTCTTCTAGTCTAGTTTTTGATGTCTCCATGTTTCTTTGATGCTATGAAATAGAAGCCCAGATATGACATTCATGAAAATTTCAAGCTTGCTTTCGTTTTCCAAATACACTAAATTTTCGTACTCACATTTATTTGATACAGCTTGTAGCTTTCACTCGACTGAATTTTAACTGCTCAATATTTCTATATACCTTGATGTGCAGAGCTGAAACACTGATCATCGCTGCTCCTGTATTTCCCTAAGTCCAGAGCGTAGGCTCTGTTTCCTCAAAGCTTTCAGCATGCTAAGAGTTTCTGTAGGTTGGTGAAAGGCCTGTTCAAGAACTCCTCTGAATACATACTATGATGTTTGCTTATACTTTTGTTCTCCAGTTGAAGACTGTTTTGAGATTTCTTGGGTTTTGTGGTTTGTTGGTTTTTTTTTTTGTAATGCCTACTTCTTATTTCTCTGCTTTTTTTTTTTCTCTGAAGCAAAGGACACGGATGCAACTCATGATTCCATGTGATGTGTATGTGATCTATTTTTTAGTATGTATGTTAATTATTTAAATATTTCTTTGGCATTCAGGTATTAAAATACTGTAGTCAGTGAAAATAGCAGAGGTTATCCTAGCAGTATTCTTGGTAGTGGGAAGGAAAGGAGACTTCTGACTCTACTAACAGTTCTGTCTTGAAATATTAGAATGCTATTTCTGAACAGAATTCTTAGCAGACTCATCACATTGGGTACATTATGCAAACTGCCACTACTTGGACAGATGAAGCAGGAGGAGTTGTCATTGTGAGTGTAGCATCATGCCAAACGTGGCAGTCTGACTCTGCTTCAAGGCAGGGATCCCCTCCTCTTGTCCATGCACCCCATCTAATTAATTATTGATTTTTGCTAAAGAGCTACGTCACTTCCATTAAATCAACATCATGTTCTAATGGCTGCAGTTGTCTATTAGGGTTGTGTTTGTACTTGTGGTTGTATGAGGCATGTCTTGGGTTTTGATAGTCTTCTGCCTGTAGAAGCTCGGAACTGGCCACGGGCATGCGTGCTGTGTTTCTCATCTGCAGTCGCTTCCTCTGCTGTGGTGTCAAACCCAGCTCTATGTGTGTTCGTGCTGTGAGGGCAAGAACAGCTGCTAGCACCAGATCTGAGTGGGTTACACCCAGCTCAGATACCTGCCTAAGCCATTCATTCAATTGTACAAATTCCATTTTCCCTCCTCTGGAGGGTCGCAAAGAATATAGTGGCTTGGTTTTTTTCCCAGTTAACAATTTTATCACTCTGAACTTTCCAGACCTTTTTACAAACCACTTTATTTTTAATAGTCTATGTTAGTTCAGTTTCACGAGAGACAAGGGAAAAATAAACTAAGTTAGCAGTGTGACATTCTCAAGCTTTGAAAAGACTGAGATTTGCAACTTCAGTATGTGTCCTCTAGAAAATGTGTATAATAATCTGTTCAGTACATTTCGAAAGTAATAGATGTTTGAGAACAAATCTATAACTGCAAAAGATTTTTTTTTCCTTGACTAGACTGGGACAAAGCTGTAAAATCAAAATTACTAATTTTGTTCCTAGGTAACAAAAGGGAAAATTCAACTTCTTTTAGTTTCAGAGGAACTTGAACTTACAGCTGAGGGGTTTCCTGAAACAAAGGAGAACTAAGTACTTCTTTGTATATTGGGACAATTTAAATAACTATCAGTAATTGGCCAGTTATTCTTTAACAGGAGATAAAAATCAATACTTATCAGCCTTTAATGAAAGATAACAATATAAGATAGTACATTTTATTCTTTCTGTTATATTAAGTTCCAAATAATAGAAGCTTTTGAAAATGGATATTCCATCACTTTTTGCCTTTATTTTCTTTGACCATACTTAATGGTACTGCATCAGTTGCTGCTTACTCGTGCCAAATTTTATTGCATGTTGATTTCTTTCCTTTAATTCATTGAAATGTTCTTGGTAGGCATTCTCTCTGATGGGCACGTAACTTTGAAAAAACCTTTCTTTCTCTTCTGGGAAAACCCTCCTTTAAGTCATTCTGTTCAGACATCATGACCAAATAGGTGAAAGAATAAAGCTTAAAGCTTACCTAAAAAGATGATAAATTAGTTTGGCAAAATCTTCTGTAGAAGGCAGTTATTATCCCCATGAATCACTTGTCCTTTTCAAAGAGATCGCCTGTCAAGATACCTCTCCAGCTCCAAATATAGAACTGGTTTTCACTATGGCAAGGGGAATGAGAAGTGGCCTTAAAGAAAAAAGCACTAGCAATCTCCTCCAAAACCAAGAGGCTAAAGATGTTTTCTTCAACTGATGTGCATCAGTGGGATCAGCTTTACGGTGGTGTGCACTGCAGTGAAGAGAAAGCCAGAATTTTACAGGTATGAAGAGCAGAACCTACAGAACATTCAATCTCAATGTCCCTTATCTGAGGAAGAATAGAGGGAAGATATTCCAAAATACTTGAAAGGCTTGCCTGAAGAAGACTATGTGGTTTTCATAATTGAAAAGGGATTTTATTATATTTTTTCCTTTTTATTAAATTTGGCCTTGTAATGGTCAAATTGTTATTTAGGAGTTTCTTATGTAATACAAAAACAAATACTTGGATGTGGTTTTGTCTTTGCAGTTTTCCAGTGGGAAATCGAAAAGTATGAGGGGAAGGAGAGGAGACAGAAATGTCTGGCCACGCACGGTGAAATTCTGAAGGGATACTAGTAATCAAATTAGTTTCTAGGAAATGTGTTTGCACCATGCAATGTGCAGGAAACCTCATAAATAAATAAACTTTGCTTATATTTTTTAAGTGACTTTCAGAAGCTCTAGCCAGAAGCATTGAAACATCTCTCCGGCTGCTGTAGATACTGCTGTGAAAACTGGAAAACCTCTGAAATCTAAGCTATTTAAATCAGTGCTACTGTATTTAAATGCAGACATTTAAGTTGCTTATGGGTTTATTGTAGCTTAAATGGTCAGTTTGTTTTTTGGTGCCTAACTTAGCTAATTGTGTGGTTTTTTTTCAGGAGGAGGAGTTGTTCCTGTTGTGTTTTCTCCTCTTCTCCTCCGACAAACGTGTGGCAAGCCTCAAACATTTAATCATGTCTAACATCAAAACAAAGTACATTTTGGCTGAGGCTGGGGTAGTTTTGGTTTGTGTTTTAAGAAAAGGTGGCCTGTGAAAAGCTATTCTGCTTTTATTTTCTGGAGAGGCTTTTAACATGGAATTATGTTGTACTGTTTATGTCTGGGAAGAACTGTACAGTTGCTGATAATATTTGCTTAATTTTGTTGCCATTTTATCCTGTAAAATCTTTACACATACTTTCAGAGCTCAAGCAAATTTAGTTATGGCACTTCCTGTCCCTTATATGTTTTGAACTTGTTTCGCATAGCAATCTTTGTGTTGTGTATGACGGTGTAACTGAAGCCAAATAAAGGTGTTTCAGTAGTAAAGAGACATTTGGTAATATGTGTAATGGCTGTCTTTCCAATCCCCTTTGTAAGATGCAGAAATACTACCCCGTGCATTGTGGTGTTTGTTTTTTTCCCCCCAGAGACCACATTGTTTTATAAAAGCAATCTAAACTATACAATCCAAAAATGTGGCCCATATCTGTGTGTTACATGTAGCTTGGAAAGATCGTTTCTCTTTGTCACTTTAGCTCTGAGATGGGCACAATCCCATTCTTTCCACCGCTGCATTTTCAAAGCAAGGAGGCAGAGAGGACATGGATGTGTTTTGGCTGGATTTAAGTGATTTAGGGGCCTAGACCCTCAGTCATACCTGCACCACATCATTTAGAAGTAGCCACAGAGACTAATGTTTTATCTAATCGGGTTTTATACTTCTGCCTTTAGGGAAAAAAAAAAAGTTCATGCAATCTTGATACATCTGTTACCAGATAACCTTTACTGCTAGAGCCCTCCTCCTTTATCCTATCAGTATCCATGAAATTACTCCAATATAAAGATGCACTGTATGTAACTATACTGATGTGCATACTTACTGGACTGCATCCACACAAAACAAAGGGGCTAACGTACTGTTTTAAATATGCTGAAGTCTGTGGCAGAGTTAGGAAGGCATGCTACACCTTGTCTCCTGTTCATTTCTGCTACTTACGCAGATGTGCTTCTTCCTTGCAGTGTGGCTTCCTGTTGTGGTGCATGGCTCCAAGTCCTTCTAATGGGGCAGAGTTTCTCTATCATCGAATTATCCGGCCTTTCTTCCTGAAGCACGAGGCTCAGCTTGACAGTGTTGTTAAAGACCTGAAAGACAAGGCTGCAGAGACTGCAGATACCATCACTAAGGAAGGTGAGGAAAAGACCATTCGGTAGTCACGTCAAGTAGGAGGAATTTCCGTGGGCGTCTCTAATATTACAGTTAATATTCATCCTTCTGGGGAAAAAAGAATTTTTGAGAAGACCATGTAAATTTTAATGGAGAAATTAAATTTGGATGAAGATGCCAGCAAAAGAGGACTGCAGTGGATCTTGATTTCTAGGAGTGCTTACTTTCTAGCTTACTTTCTATCAAACTGTGTAGATTGCGTAGATTTTGCTTCTGTTTCCTTGCATTCCATAGTGGACCCTTGCACTCTAAAATGTCTATTGATGGTTTTATGAATAAGAGAAGGAAATGTATTAAGTAGCTAAAATAAAGATTTATTTACATTTCATTTGAAATTAAATTTATTTATAAGATTTCAAAGCACCTTAAGTCTCCTTTTGCCCAAGCAATGCATGCAGTCTCATTTCCTCTTACCAGCTTAAGCTGTTTTCCTGTCAGTGTCTAAATGATCTGTCTTTCTCAACTATGCTTCAAAATTTTGCTGCATGACCCTTCCTGAATCATTATTGTCAGATAAGTAGCTTAAATAATGCTTTTCAGTGTTGCACATAAGATTTTTCTGTCCTCATTCCATCACTTATTCTTTCTTTTTCCTATTTTTACATATAAAGATTTCCACATACGTGTGTGTGCGTGATTTCTTTAAAAGAATGTGTATGTGTATACACACACACACATTAGCGTTATTCCTGACCTATTTCACCAGCTTGGTAGTATGTTTCTTGCTGTAAACCTGTATGTCCCAAACACTGTAAACAGCTCTGATTTATTGATATAATAGTTGTAAGTCAGTCTGTGCTGTTTATTCTGCTGTTCATTGCTTATGGTTTATTTTAAAAAATCTTTAAATGATGAGTTTTATCACTATGTCTGTGTGTATCTGTATATGTAAGCTATGATTTTTCTTTTGTGACCTAAAAGGAAAATTATATTTTTAATGCAGCTCAAGAACACTGAATAAGCCACTTACTCTGTAGGTCTCCAAGATTAAACTTGCCTTTATTTTCTTGCAGCCAAGAAAGCAACAGTGAACTTACTGGGTGAAGAAAAGAAGAGCACTTAAACTGTTAACTGGATAAAGCTTCCCTACCACCTCCTTTATGAAGCTTGATGTTACTGGGAACTGTGGTATAATTTTAATAATATTGCCTTGGAAACATTTTGATATATTAAAGGAATGTGTTGTAAGTTTGCTTACTACCTTGCTGTGTCTATATAGAAAGTAAGCATTTTTATTTAAAAGCAATGCAGTGGGCAGCGTCTGAAGCTTAATGAAAATACTTTATTCATCTTCATGCAGAAGAAATCTTTCAGCAAGCTGTTTCTGCAGTAACATAAATAAAAAGTATATATCCCACAGGCTCTGCACTTCAGTTGTCTCTGTGTATGTAGTTACTTTGAGTGTAGTGCATCTGGAAACATGAAGCTGTTGTGAAATGAAAATACTAGTCTGAATGGATCTTCTTGAAAATACAGGAAGTTCTTGTGAGAAATGGCATAATGGATGTATTCCCCACCAGCAAAGTTGTAAATTATGAAGTTGTGTGTTCTAGACACCTGATGATAGAGATTATGCACTATGGCATGTTTTGTTGTAACACAATATTTGGTACAGTGTGTGTATTCCTAAATGGATAGATACTAAATATAGGAAAGAGTAACTTCATTCAAGAGATCAAACTTATGTTAGCGTGAAGTAATTTGCCAGAAATGGGTGCATTAAATTGCACAAGATGCCTAAAGTACAACTCTTTGCCTCTTGCCACACGAAGTTGTCATGTAAAGACATGTTATTGTTAATCTAACGTCTGTTGCTAAGAGAGTGCCTTTTAAGATCACACTCAAAAGCAAAGCCACCTTTCACTAGGGAGTGATACCATTACAAACACTTTTTCCTAAAGTCCTGTTGAAATATTAACTGCCTTGCGTGTCGGTCCTCAGAACTACATCATTAATGGGATGGACTACAACCTCCCATGACCTTTTTCTGCTCATAAAAATCTGCAGTCTCTTCTGACTGTACTAAGAACAACTTTGCATGAGCACTGAAACTTTCTTAAGAGAGATGCGGTTGTCATTACTCGGTATATTCCTGACCAATCGGTAAGAATGCAACCAAAGCTGCTGAGAGAATAAAGGCTTTTTTGCAATCGGCGGAAAATAATTTTTTTTTTTTTAGATCTGAATCTGAATTTACTCTTTCACACTGCAGTATTTGCAACAAATTCAGCATGAATTACTGAAATCTCCTTGTTCTTATCTCCATTGTGACGTTTCTTTAAAGCCTACAATAATGCTATGACAGTTCCTAACTCACAGAACATGCAGAAGGTAAGCTTAAGCTTTTGAGACAATAAAAGTGATTTCTGGTCCTTGATCTTAAGATTTAATCTTAAAATAGACTTTTGAAGACTTTGGGCATTCTGCAACAAGTTGGATATATAAATTTTGCTGAGATGCAGTTCTTGCATCTCACTATAAATTCTGAGATGCAAGAACTGCATATGAATGAAGTACACAGTGCAACAGCAGGCCCGTTTTAAATTTGAGAGAGATGTATTGTAAGAAGAGATGTAAAAGTGTCTTAAGAGGAAGCATTTTAAGCTGGAAAACAGAGCCCTTACCACTGTAAACTTTGGTGGGGAAATGTGAGACCGACTGTGCATTGTTTTCTGTAGTAGAGCATGCAGTTTATCATTTGAAGGAAAAAATGTAAAATATCACAGCTAATCATTCCATGACAACTTCTTGTTATGAGTGGATGTGCTGAAGAGGCTAAAGTTTATGGCGAAGTTGTAGATGTAAGCAAGTAAGTTGGAAGTGACTCACCCTTTAAGTGATTTAATTTCTTGTCTTATTTTGCTGTGTCTTAAACCCACTGAACTTTTCTGTAAGCTGTACCAAATCCTAGTGCTGTGTTTTAAACGCTATCAGCTGCGTATATAACAGTCATGTGGCCAGTGTAATTTAGCTTCAGCTCTTGAAATAATAAGTAAGTAATAAAACCAAATATACTTTATAGTCTATTTGATTTAGGTACAAATTACTACATAACTTACTTCTCTAAAAGCTGCTGCTAAGTCTTAGACTTTCCAAGCCTAACGAGGTCTGCAGTGGGAGACGGAACCTATTTTTCTTTCCTTATACTACTTGACAGTTCTTCCACTGTTATTAATGGGGATAAAACATTTCTAGGTAAGGGTTAAAACATTCCCTTACATCTCTCTTAGAAGTTAACAGTTAGGCTTTAAATCTGCTTCTTGTCCTTGGTCCTGGTTTTGGCTGGGATGAAGTTAATTTTCTTCCATGTACTGCTGTGTTTTGGATGTAGGATGAGGTTTGGTATGGGGAGAATGTTGATAATACACTGACTGATGTTATGAGTTATTGCTAAGAGATCAAGGACTTCTTTCAGCTTCCCGGGTTTTGCTAATGTGCAGGAAGCTGGGAGGGTCAGTACAGTTGACTCAAACTGGCCAAAGGAAGTATTCCATGCCATAAAATGTCCTGCTCAGTATGTAAGTGGGGGTTGGCCAGTGGGCAGCTCTCTTGCTGCTTGGGATTATTCTGGGATAGTTTTCAGTTTTTGTTCTGTCATTACTGTGCAGGACCAGATGTATTGGTTGTCGGGTGGTGAGAAATTGTGCATTGTTTTGTGTGTTTTATTATCCCTATATTTTGTTATTAGTCCTAGTAAACTGTCTTTATCTCAAGTTTTTTCTCACGAGTTTTCCTTTCTTTCTAATCCTCTCCCCTGTCCCACTGGGGAGCGGGATGGTGAGCAAGCAGCTGTGTGGTACTTGACTGCTGACTGAGGTTAAACCACGACACTTTACAATTTGATATTTCATGACCAGCAGCTAAATTCAGTGCTCCTTGTCAGATTTCTACTTGAAGTAGAACTAACATCTGTTGTTACCAGAACTTGATCTTGTTTGCCTTGATATAAGTAGAAATGAATGAATTTCTGTGGCAAGTTATGCTTTCCTGCAAGTAACTCCACTGGGCTGACCCCACAGATCAGTGTTCTTCTCAGTCTCCTTCACAAAATCTATGCGCAAATGTTGGTATGCACAGCTGCTCCATGTCTGTACTAAAGCTGAAATGTGCTACATAAAAATGGACACAAATAAAAAGATTCTTACAGGACTGGTATGATGCCTCAGTATTTCTTAAGGACCCAATACATCAACACTGAAAACCTGATTACTTTAAGAAGGCAGACTGTTTTCACAGGATAGTCACTTTTTAATTCAAGCTTCTTTACTGTAGAACTAGTAGAAACCTCTCTCAAAGTACTTCTGTTTTAGAGCATCAGGCCTTAACAGAAGAGTTTGGAATACAGATCTGTTCTCAACAGTGAGCACTCCAAGTGGCTGCCTACACAATGCAGCTTTCCAGACTTCATAGCCTTGCCTACCCAAGGAAGCAGGTTTAGTGTTCCTTAGAAATGTAGAGAGGAAAAATGATAAACTACAGCAATTTCAAAGTTTCTTCCTCACCCATTGGTTTTCTAGTGTTCCATAAGTGACCTAAACAAATAATGCTGCATAGTTCTTGGCAGGTTGAGGAAGGTTACACTTGCAGTTCTTTCTGTAATCACTGTTAAGTAGGACATTTCTTCTGCTTCATCCTACACATTCCAAACTCAGCAAAAAGGAAAACCAGTTCAGCAAAACATTTTAAAAAGCCACAGTGATAACATCACCACTAGTGATACTAAAATGAAACTAAATTGTTCAAACCAAAGCCATATAGTTAATAAAGAATAGAAATTATTGTAAGTAGAGGAAGATGTGACTAATATTTCTTAGGTCAACCCCTCACAACTTTTTAAAATTTCATAAATTTAAGAAAGTTTCTTGAGTTTACATTCCAGTTTTGTCAACTCAGTTTAAATAATCTGAGAATCAACACAAAAATCCCATGACTAATTCCCTAAGCTACCTCTCGCTCCTATTTCATGTTCAAGCAACACTATCTTCCTTATGTAAAGGAGGAGGAACAGAGTTTTTTAAAAAAAACCACAAAATAAAATTCTTGTAGGTCGAGACGGTCAGTATTTCCTGTAAACTGTATGTTTTGCAACTGTGCAAGTATAGCAAACATCAGTCTTGTCTTTCCAGAGAACTTCTACATCCAGTGTGATGGAATGAAAAGTACTTGAGGATTAACAGCCTAGGACCACTAAGCCAGTCCTTGGTTGTCCAATCATGTTAACATAACTTACTGAAGAATAACTTTCCTACTGGTACATAAACCATTAAGATAGATAGTCTGAAGAAAAAAAAAATCCTCAGATGACTACATGAAATAAAATAATTAAAGATTAACTTTCTTAAATTTAGCGTCTTCTGGAAGGACATGTAGTTGACAGCTTTGCTGAGGCTATGGAATTCCACAAAACAAATAATACTTTGTATACCTGCCATTTTGTATTTTTGCATCCTTGCAGGAGGAGAATGCTGAAAGCCTTCAATTAGACCTAAGTTCTGCTATATAGGAAAAAAAAAAAAAACCACAACACCTTCCCACCTTGTCTTAAAAGTGGGATCGTTTACCCGGTGTGCCGTAGGCCCATCTTGCACACAGAGCAGAGATATTTATTTATCTCATTTCTGCGCAGAGGTGGGTGCTAGTTGTTCCACAAAGCTGGCACATCTGGTTACGATCACGTTACATATTTATACAATTCAGAGTAACAACTCTGGCTTTCGGTCACACCAACTTAGCTACAATTGGTTAGTTCTTACATCAGTTTAAATATAAAATACTTCTTAAATTTACTATGCATGCTTGGTGAGGAGGGGTCTTTATCAGAGGAGGGGCAATTTTAGCACTAGAGGTGTGGTTTTCATGTTATAATGGGAGAGTTCACTTTGAGTACACTAATTAGTGGGATTTTGCTGACCATTCACAGCCTTTGTCAATGTTCTGCACCTGCAAGGCCATACATCCCCCAAGTTTAATAAATGTTTTCGTGCTCTGGGTCCCTCCTTATCTGCTTGGGTTTCTCCAGCAGATCTGCTGTCCTTGAGCCTGCCTTGGTGTCTCTTTGTTGCGGCAGATTTACGGCATCGTCCTGCTCGTTCAGGGCCACGTCTGCCCTGTTACTCTTTGCTTATCTTGGTTCTCCCTTTCCCATGCAGATCCTTGCTGACTTCATGCTCCTTTGACAGTCATCCAGCTTTCGGCACCTTCTGGGGCAGGACATTTCTTCTTTATCAGTTTCTCGTCAAGGGCATAGTTGTTTTAGCAGAGTGTGCGTTGTTTATACAAAGGAACTTGGCTTGCTCAAGCCAGATTTTGTTTCCCAAGATATTCATTGTCCTTGTCTAACGGAAAATTTCATAAAAACTAATTTGTGTATATTTCATAAAATTTTCATTAATGTATATTACCCACACCCAACTCCCCTCCTCCCCCCCAAACCTTGACAGAGGGAAAAAAAAGGCACACATTCCTTTTGATAAGAAATAGCAATACAGTGCAGGATACTCAGTTCCTACCTGGTGTGTGCCCTGCTCTCTCCCAGGTCCCATGCTACAACTGTCAGTTTCCTCCCATCTCCCTTACACTAGCCACTACAGGCATCCAATTCTCACATCTTTTCAGGGCTTTTAGCAAAAGGCAGCTCCTGTGGTAATCTGCAGCTGCATGTGTGCTGACTGACCACTCAGCATATTAACTGCAGTTCGGTCAGAGCAAACTGCCAACCAGAAAGGACAAACACTCATTCTCCTTGCCTTTCCTTGTCCCATCTGGGACATAGAAATTTTCTTCACTGGATGATACATTACTATAGTCTCATCTCCTAACATGACCCCTCAGCTTCATGACTTACAAGAACTTACTGTCTTTGAGACCCCTACTCTTTTTATCATATCAACCAAATGACTCCATGAGCTCAGAAGTTACAAAGCAACAGATGAAGAGAGTATTTGTATTAAGTCGTTTTTTCTTTTCGGGGAGGAGGGGGGGTAGGTCCTTGAAAAGTGAGGTTATTTTATCCTAAGAGGTAAAATAACCCCATAAAGGCCAGTAACAGGAAGAAGCTAAATAACAAGACTCGTGGGAACAGTTCACAGCTGCATCAGGGAGACTCAGACTTGACATGAGGAAGCATTTCTTTACTGAGAAAGTGGTCAAACGTTGGTCCTGGCTTCCTGGAGAGGTGGGCAGTGCCCCACGGCTGTCAGCGTTTCAGAGGCATTTGGACAATGACCTTAATAATTTAACTTTTGGTCACTCCTGAAGTGGCCAGGCAGTTGGACTAGATGACTCTTGTAGGTCTCTTCCAACTGGAATATTATATTCCCTTCCATGCCATTCCATTCTGACACAGCTACAGACAGAGAAGGACACAAGGGAGCCACACCGTATTTCATGCTCTCAGTACAGCACATACGAACATTCCAGGTGTATGTGCTGCCCCCAAAGGAAGTTCTGGCTAAAAGGCTCTAGGCAGCTGAGTGTCTTCAGATCTGCTTAATGTCCAGCGTCAATGTTCCCATTTGTGGCTGACACAGAAATCATTACAAGGATGGTTATAAGGATTCTGAGCTCACATGTCCATGTCAAATGTTTAATCTTTGTCGAGGTACCCAAAACACAGTATAGGAAAATAGCAAGTATACACTTTCAATTAGCTATGTTAGTACCTTCTGGAGGGACACTATCATGTCCATGTTCCTCACATACCAGCTGCAGAGTAAATTCCCACTCCACAATGTCTGTCTGTCTGTGTTAACATTGCCACCTACAGGAAACCACAGACCACAGTGTCATTTTAGTAACGATACTGCCTAAGCGAATTCTCACAGAAAACTGTGAGACAGGTGAAATAATAAGAATACATCCATTATAAACCATTTTTCCCTCAAAAAAGGGCTCTCTTATTGCTAGCATTGAGATCAACAGTTGCAGTATTTCTGTATTTTTACAGCAGCCTTATCTCCAGTCCCAGTGCCCCAACAGCCTCTAACCATCTTCCCTGCTCCCAGGGCCTGAGGGAGTGAAGGGGAGAGGGGAAGGGTGCTGAGTAAGAGGGAAAGACCTGCAGAACCTGACTTACCACCTTGACCCACTTGTTTTTAACCCTCTAAGGAACGCAGTTTATTAAAAACAAGAAATACAGAAATGGAAGTCCAGTTTGTAAACTTAAACCAGTCAGGAAAGGGGGAGTTCTGTTTTAAACTTCCTGATGCCAAATTTCAGAATAAATACCGCTCACATCATGTTCTTACTCTAAAGTCAGACAGAAATCAAAAAAGCAAAATACAGACCTCAGTTAAAGATGGAGAATGCTGTAGTTTTGCCTCCTGCTTGCTACGCAGCCTCTCACTCACTGTCCCCACTCTCTGAGGGAATGGAGGAGACAGTATAACAAAAAGGCTCGAG